>JAQHUG010000065.1:4862852-4905196 GCA_028555095.1 Dicrostonyx torquatus
ACACACACACACACACACACACAGTAAGTAAATGAATAAAATGTTACAGCTATTCAATGCTAATGGGTAATTTCCAAGTCAGGAATGTTCTGTAGGTGAGCACATGTTCCCCGGACCCCTGAGAAGAGGTCGTCCTCTTTTTGCTCGGAGCTGTAGCTCTCCATTGTGTTTCTTGTTTTGAGCCAGTGGGCTCCTCTGCACCCGGCATGGCATGCTTGAAATGGCTGGCCGCTGAAGAGCCAGCCACTGTGGCTCTTGCACAGACGTGAACTGCTTATGCCTTTTTACTGGGCACACTGAGCTGCCTTCTGCAGTTTTCAGCGCTGACATGTTTCAGTAAAACTTTGACTAACTATTCCAGTTAAGGGGGGGAAGGGCCTTCTGGTTGAATGACTTCCTGGTGAAACTGAAAGTTATTTGGAGAGCCCTTGTTATTGAAAATCTTTCCAAAGTGCATCAGCACACTTTTCTCTGGAGTGAGGGGGGGCTGTGGCAGAGAAGTGTACAGAGCTGTTCTGAAAGGTAGAAAAACAAACTTAGAAAAGCTGGCCAGTCCTTCCTCATGCTAGAAAGCAGTTCCCAGAGGCAGCTAGGATTCCAAGATTTTGGGATTTTCCCCCCCCCGCCCCCCCCCGCCCTGTCTCTTGCAGCACTGACTTTCTAGCTTACCCCAGGGACTAAACAACAGGCAGGAGGAACTAGCCCTCCCCTTGAATCCCAGTCTGCCCTGCAGCAGCCAAGCCTGCTCTGGTCCCCAGCCTCTCCAGCAGGGTCCTCCATTCTTCTGCCCTTCCTCTGGTGATGCCATTTTCTTGTAGTTCACAGACATTCCTATACACGTGCCAATCTCTTTTCCTTCTACTTTTTCCTTGAGTACAACGCTAAGCCATTATGAAATGCCTTCTCCATTCAGAAGCGAGTCTCTCTCCATCGGTAACTTTCCAGAGCCACTGGCCTGGGCCACCAACACCTAGTCAACTGGACCCAAAGCCTTGTTGTTTCTTCCTAAATTTTACCAGCGGTCCTTCCCTCTGTTCATATTGCTACCACCATTTTGTTCTGTTTAACTTCCCTTGTACCCAGTGTAAATCTGGTCTTATCAGCATTTCCCAAAGCGCAGAGAACAATGGGCAGACTTCCTGTGCAGCTCACAGCCCAGCTCCGCTAGGTGCTTTGTCCATGACTTCCAGGCAAACTGCCTTTTGAGCTAAGCTCCTGCCTTGCTCCTTCTGGCCTGGAGGTGATCTCAGCTCACCTCCCTCACCACACTACTCTGTAATGCAGCCTTTCCTCTCCTGTAACCTCAGCTGTAAAGGTAAAGGCCCTTATATGCGTACTCACTGAATTACTGCGAACGTCCTCCTCCAGTGAAACTAACTCCCCTCCCCCCCCCACTGAGGTCTGTGTCAGGACCGTTGTTATTGAACTCACGATTGAAAAGACATAGACTATTCCTTTACTCGACAAGGCTTTTCTGGAACTGCAGAAATCCTACTCAATGAAGCGCAATCGAAGAAGTTCACATTTTAAGCTTTCTGGCAATTGAAATACCAGAAAGGGCACTTAGTGACCCTTATATATATGTAAATCAAGCCACTCAGCCCAGGCGAGTAAAGTATTAGCATAAGACAAACATCCGGAGACTTGGTCACCAGAAGGGAGGTGGAAAGGTAGCCTGGAGCTCAAAGATAGGAGGAGCCAGCAGCATAGAAACCGGCAGAGGAAGGAGTGGGGCCCGAGAAAGTGGAAAAACTTAAGGCCAGGTAATAAGGTCAGGGTCTGGTGAGGAAACGGGGAAACAGAAAACACAGAAACCAAACTGTAGAGCCAATTGGCAGCACTGCTGGTTGGGGGATGAGAACAGAAAGGACTTGGGTGGTAGCGAACAGAAACAGAAACTGCACCCTGGCTTAGCTGGCCATTGTCGAGGCCACCTGAGCAGGTAGGGTAGAAGCAGCTGGGGAAGGTGCGTGATCTTTGGATCTTTACCCCATGATAAAAGTAATATTGTTTTACGTTTGTATTCAATAAGAAATACAAGCTATGTTATTTTCTAATGAGAGACAGAAAGCGAGTAGACCCAGACGGGAGAGGAGGTGGGGAGCTACTGGGAGGAGTAACCATAATTTAGGGTTTATTAGGTGAGAAAAGAATCTCTTTTCAAAAAAAATGAAATAAGAAATACAGGCAAAAAGGTTGATGTATTAAATATCAGATAGGATAAGATAAAGGGGTAAGTTGAAGGGGTCCTAGGCTACCAGCTCAGATTCACAGGAAATCTCAAATCAGCATCTTTTATGTTATTCATCCCACTGGGGTATACCCATAAAACATGGTTCGAAATACATAGCTCCTTTCAACAAATATCTAACATTAATTAATTAATTAATTAATTAGTCTGTGTGGTTTTGAGAATTGAACCCAGAGCCTCACATATGCCAGGCAAGCATCTACCCAATGGAGTCGAACCTTTAAATACACCAATCTATAGCCATAAGCACAGGGCCTCTAATCATTGATTTTGTAGAACATCTCGGCTCTACTCGCTTAAGTTCTCAGCACCAGATTTCCACTTCCAGAGACTACTTATAGACCCAAGCTGAGCAAGAGTATATGCTAGCCGTTTTGCCTAACCCTTTAGTTAGTTCAAAATAAAAACACAAATATTTAAATGCCAACCTCCATGTCCCTCCATCAATCTAATCCTATTTCCCAAGAACAGAATGATTTCAAGTAACGGTGCCCACTTGACTTTTGATTTACCCAATTCTGCCAGCAAGGAACATGATTGTCTTTGCACAGGGATCATCAGTTATAAAAATAGGTATTAGGCATAAGGTGTGAAACAGAAGCCAGCAGCAGAGAATTTGCCGCTGGTGTATCCCCGTCCCTCCCGGCTGTTGAAATTGGATTAGTCCTTTGGTATTACCTTAAGAGTGATTGGAATTTAATTTCAGTAAGGAAGAGCTGAGGCCACTGTTTACTTACAAACAAATCAAAGAATCCTCTTCCCAGCATTAGGATTCCTGCTTGGCTGGTTTTAAATAGACGAGGCTGACCAGATATTTACCATCAGCTTGGTGAAGAAAGCAACATTGTCCCGAGGAGCCAGAGTCATGGGAATTCAGTCCACACAGTGATGTATTGCTCACTGCGAGTGGACTATGACCCAAGCCTCGCTGTGCATTCACAGAGGTGGGACCAAAACAGGAACAAAACTTGCCCTGAGAGCCAGCCTGTTGGGAAGACAGCACTGCACTAAGATTGGGAAACCCTCACTGGCAGGCGAACAGCAGCGACAACAGACTGCAATATGCTTATCAGGGCCTGACCAAGAAACGGGCCCCAATCTTCCCCAGAGCATACTGGCACCAGTCCCAGTCCCGAGACTCCTGAATAAGTCCTCTGAGCAGAGCCCCAGTCAGGTACTCCATTGTCGGCCTGGAGATGTTCTCAGCAGCGCGGGGGCAGCTGCACAATGCAAGTAGCCTCTGAATGGCCGAAAAGCTTCTTATTCGGGCCTTGTGTGATAAAGGAAGAAGAAAAAAAAAAACCCAAGCTGGTGTTCTTTTGTGATATACAAAGGCAGCACTTTGCTGGGTCCAAGTTCAAGACTCACGGGCTATTAGGAGAGCCACGATGGGCAATGTATTAGCATGTGTGGACAAAAAGAACAGGCGTTCCTGAGAATGAAGTCCATAACTAGAGCAGGCCAGTGTCAGGACACTTACCTAGCCAGCAGTTAGAAGGTGAATGTCCGCCGGCAGCAATCACATAATCACACACACACACACACACACACATACACACACACATACAGGGGGGCGGGAGATAGAGGGAGGGAGGGAGAGGGAGAGAGAGAGAGAGAGACCTATCCATGTGAAACGACAGCCTCTCTTCACAACAAACAGTTGACAACAAGACAATAATAGAAAATGTAACCACAGGAAGGTTAGAGCGAGGAGGAACAAGTTGGGTCTCCGTCATGAGGGAAGCCTGTTCTTCCAGAGAGGTTAAAGGACTCACTCGAAGGCACCTGCATAGTTCATCAGCAACAATCTTAACACCCTTTACTGCGGGCGCCATGGCCCTCTACCAACCGTGCACCTGAAGCAGTGTGGAAGGCTCCATGGAGACCTCATCACAGGCTGAGGCATCAGCCCAGTGACTTGAGGCTCTAGCGTTGCTATTTTCCAGTTGTGACTTAAGGGAAAATTCCCTTCTTCTTCCAATCTCAACGGGCTTGACTCAAAAAAGGAGACAAGAGTAACATATGTCTTTAGGGTTGTTACCATGATAAGCCGTGGACCCCACATTAAGTGTTGGCTGTTGAGTTTATTTCTATTAAAAGTAGAAGTACCACTTTCATCTCAGGCGTTGGAAGGTTATAGAAGATGGGGGAGGGAGGGAAAGAGGGAAGGACATGGTAATGGGAAACGCATAGCGCATAACTACAAAGGTGTATGAGAGTCATCATACAAGGGCTAGATTGACGGAGGCAGGTCACACAAGCTAGAGGTTTAATGGCTTTATCTGGTCTTGAAAACGTGGGCCAAATGCTTAGTGTGAGTAATTATCAGCCGCCCTTAGACTGAATAACATGCTCCCTATACAGCTAAATAGGCTCAATGGTTGGACTTCATTTTTTCCAATATTAGTAATAGGAGTTCATTGATCTTTTAAAAGCACCATTGTCTTTCTCAAAATAATTTGTTGCTGAACATTTTAGATTCCTTTTCTCCTGATGATCAGCAGGTATCCTGAGGTACTAATGTGGATGGCCAACAGGCAATGCACTGCATTGTCCTGGCATCAAAATTGCACACACATGGAACCTTCTGGGAGGTTTACACTGTGCTAGTCATGTAGCCCCAGGTCTCAGGAACGGTAGGCAGGTAGTCTACAAACTAAGTTGCATATCCAGGCACAAGGTGTGGTTTTTATTTCAGCAATAATTGATAATGTTACACGTGCTACCTCATTCATTTACATATTATTTTGGATAGCTATTTTTCACACATAAACTGTATACCTAATGCATGGTGATCCTCTCATAATATAAATAAGTGAACAAAATGGACAGTGATCAATTCAACATGATCATCACTCTAATTTTTTTTCCCTCAAGGCAAGGATTCTCTGTGTAGCTCCTGGCTGTCCTGGAACTTGCTCTGTAATCCAGGCTGGCCTCAAACTCAAAGATCCACCTGCCTCTGCCTGTGCCGGGATTAAAGGCAGGCGCCACCACCATAAACTGCTTCACCTTGCAACACTGCCAGGCTACCCCACACCAGTGACATCCATTAGCATGCCAATCCTTACATAGCTCCAGAGCTTTCCTTTCTTTCTTTGCATGTTGGTTCCACAATACATTTTGTCATCAGTACACTCTAGGAGTTCATTGGCCATACTTTGCAATGGAAGTCACTAATAACGGCTAACAAAATATTCTCTGTCCTGCAAACTCTTCATTATATATCAATTGCGGTTTTAAGTATTTCCACCCTCATTCTTACATACATAGCACCAGACTTCCATCTTGGGAAATGCCAAGAAACAGCCTTCCTTCCTTCCTTTGGAAAAAGCTAAGTCTTTGCAAGGTCTTCAATGGGAAGCGTACACTGGGCTTCTGCCTCCGAAAGCTGGAGGCAACAGCAGCTTGCTCTGGTAGTTCTTATTTTGTTTTTATAGTGCTTCTCCTGAAGTATGTCACATATTCCTAACTCTAAGGTAATTAAAGCTCTATAGACCCTTGTGTGTGCACAGAACATGACATGCTTTAAAAGCGCTTGCCCTGTTTTGCAATCCGAGAACAAAACAAATCACTGAGAGTCACGACAGGAGAGTTCTGCTGCTGCTGCAGCTGTGTGGGGTGCAGAGCTGATCCCATGTGCAGGCTTATTCTCCAGAGAAAGGCTACTGGGATGCCTCCCTGGTGACCCAGCCACCTCGCTGCAATGATTTCAACAATTGTGCTCCCATTCACATGTGCACACTTTCATTAATTTGTACCCAGTTAAGCCCCCTCAAACCACATACACACACACACACACACACAAAATGTTAAAAGATAGATGGGTTTCCCTCTTGATACTCACCCATACACACACACATACATATGCATGCACACGCATACACAGTGTCAGAAGATAGATGGGTGTCCCTCTTGATACTCACCCGTATACGCATGTGTGTGCACTATGCACACACAATGACAGAAGATACATGAGTTTCCTTCTTGATACTCACCCGTAGACACACACGCAGCATATCTCTCTCTCTCTCTCTCTCTCTCTCTCTCTCTCTCTCTGACACACACACACACACACACACACACACACAATGTCAGAAGATAGATGGGTTTCCCACCTGATACTCACCCACAAAAGGGTTAATACCAGTGGCAGATGCTCAGGTGAATTATTTCCCAGAATTCTCGAAATCCGGAAACTCACACTTACTTATTACTTTATTTCTGGTCTGAACAAGAGTCTCTTGATTTTCACACAAAATTTTAATCATTTGGGTTTTCAGATGCCCCAATTGTTCTTAATATATTTTAAACTAACAAAATGCAATATATGGCTTCATGTGGTTAAATTTGAGTTTGTGGATTGAAACTTGAGAGTTTACTGGCCCCATTCTTTTGCTGTTGCTTTCTTAGTGTTTCTTTCCATTACAAGTTCATTTTGTCTAATTCACTGCATAACTTCAACAAAATTTCTTTTTTTGCACTGTAACATCTTAGCTAAGTAAAAGAGTTCTTTACATGCTTAGTCTGCTTTTTTTTTCTTTTTTACATAGATGACATAGGATTTATATACCCATTGTGTTCCAAGTGTGTAGTTATTATAACACTAAAACAGTCATATTTTCATAAGAAAGACTGCATCATCATGCTCTTGATTGAAAATCATTTCAAATACTTCCTTTAAAAAAGAGAGTAAAAATGATTATGGTGTCTTCGAGCAACAGTCAACCTGGCCATCATTACAAACATTCTTAAGCAGGTGGCGAGGGGCTGCTTTCTGCTCAAGTCTGAGTGCCATCTCCACTACGTTGGAAGTCTGCCACCCTGGATGACCTCCTGCTTCGGATGTTCACAAAAGAGCCCATGGTTCTCACTGCACCACTCTTCTTGATGGGCCTGGCCCTTGTGGCTGGCACTCTGAAATACCAGAGAAATCAACTCCCTCACCAGCCAATGACAATTCATGGGAACCCACAGATGCAGGGCTGGGCATAGAGCTGGCATAGAGAGGCAGGTTTTAGAGCTTTTCCTCAAAACTCCCTGTTTGCCTAGAAATCAGCCACACTACACAATTCCAATGGATTGACATTGTTTCTACGCATCACCCAGAAGAAGGGTGCATCACCCAGAAGAAGGGTGCAGGAGGGAGGGAAAGAGAGATGGGGAGAAAGAGAGAGAATATGAGTATGAATGGCCTAAGTTATCATTTTCACTTGCATCTTCCTTGGCAGTTTATTCTTATCTGACTGGCACTAATACCTGCCAACAATTTCTACTTTAGATCAGCATCTTTTGGCACATAGGAGATAGTGTATTTCTACACATGGTTGAAAGAGGACAGGACAAAGTCTTGTGTAAATAATGCTTTCCATTCCCAGTACTGAATGCACGTCAACGCTCTCAATCCATCCCAAGACAATAAAATTCTCAATCACGATAATATGAAGACGACAACATAAATTACTTACAGGGCAGACTGTTCTGCCTTGTTTGATATTATTTGGGGCGAAATTCAGGAGTCAGATCTGGACATGCCTTTCTCGGGCTGCAGAGGCTTGATAATATTCATGAGGAACAGCCATGAGGGGTGGAGAGGCAAAGGAGGGGGAAGGCAACCAGCTGAACCATATGCTGTCCCTGCTCCATAGATTACAAGCTGGTGAGAATCAAATGTCCGGTGTGCGGTAAATACTCAAAATCTGACAGCTCCCAGTTAATACGTGAAAGGTTTTGGTCTGCGCCTAACCCGATGTGTCAGTTTTCAGAAGTCCTATGATGTAGATTGGGGGTGCAATCATGAAAACGATGATTACTATTTTAATGAGTACTAGTACTGGATGACATTTGCAACCAATGTTCTCAAAGGGAGCCATGCTACACAAATGCCACAAAGCAGAGGGTTAATTAGTGGGCATGTCCCAATGCCAAGAGGCCACCCATACAAGTTTGTTCTGGGGGCACTAAGCCTGCATGATTGTTGTTACCAATTCAAACACTAATTAACAGTTGGGGTAACTTAGAAACACCTTACATATGAATGGACACCAGGTTAAAACAACATCAACAAGACAAACAAACAAAAAACCCTAAAGTTCCTGAAGGCAACCTTCTTTAGCCAGTTACAAAATCTTAGCGCAGAAACACACACCATGTCTTGGCAAAGGTACTGCTAACCTCCATTCATTTTCTTCTTCATGTTTTCTGATGATTCTGTACCTGACTCTTGGGGAACCATTAGATTAAGTCTCTATATTTTCTCTTCAGTGGAAATATCGGAACCAAAGCAGATTTTTTTTTTACATTAACTTTTATTTTATGTTTATGACTTTTTTGCCTGCATGTATGTCTGAGAACCATGTGCATGCCTGGTGCCCACAGAGAACAGAGGAAGTCGCAGGATCCTCTGGAACTGGAGTTGCAGACAGCTGTGAGTCATTATAGGGGTGCTGGAAATGGGGATCCCTGATCCTCTGGAAGAATAGCCAGTGATTTTCACCCTGAGCCTCTTCAGTCCCAAATAGTTCGAGAGGGGAGGGAGTGAGATAATTAATTATTATCGTTTTCCAGATGCTATCTACTTACCATGCATGCCATCCACTTAAGTATGCTACCAAAGCAGATCAAGGTTTGACTGTTCTTAAAAATAAAATATCCCATCACTTTAAAAAGTAAATTTCCATCTAAAGGGCCTCCGAACCATTTTCCCCCTCTTTATTGTTCTATTGTGTTTCTTCCCATGAAAACCACCTCCAACCTCTCTACATACATGCATACACATGTAATTTTCATACCCCCCTTTACAGCAACGCTTCCTGTCCTTTCATCTTTCATTAACAACATCCAGAAAACATCTATTTCCTCCTCCCCAGCTTCCGGCTACACAGAATTTAAGAGCACCATGAGTGCCTACATCTGTCGCATCAAATAAACTAACAAAATAAAGGTCAAATACTATGTTCTGCTGGGATTCCAAGAGTTTGGATCTCTTTGAAGATGAAGTTTTTGGAAAGGCATCAGTCGGGGCTGAAAGTGTGGTGCCATCATCACTTTTTGCACTGAATAAAGCTGTCCTTGCATCAAGCTTGAGAAGCAGGAAGTGTCTGTGGTGGCGCGGGTGAGAAAGAAAGCAAAGGCAGGGTCCCTCTTTGCGCAGTGAAGACATGCGCATGACAGTGCCTCTACTTACCCATAGGCTGTCACCACTTTCATGACTGTTAGAGACCATTGCTTCAGCATGTACTCGAACCCTTGGACCTCCCTCACCCCCATTTACTCATTTTGGAGACCCTATTATTTTCAGGTTATAATGCTGAGATTCAGTAATATGTGGAGTATTGTGGGCCTGTTGAAAGCTTGCTTTTACCCCAATCTCAGGAAATGGTAGCTTTTCTCTTTCAGGGTGATGTCAAAGTCATTTCAAGTACTATGGAGAGGTGACAGGGTTTTCTGTTATGACAATATGCGGATTCTTTTAAGTCATAAAAGAGTTACGTTGTACTTCATAACTAATTCAACTGTACTTAGTGCTTCTGGAAGACTTTCACAAGTGATCCCTTAGTCCTGTAAAGTGCCCTTCTCCGACCCTCCCGTAGAACATGTGACAAAATGACCAGTTCAGAAGTGGCTCTCTCTCACTTGAAAGCCCTCTGCTCTCATCTTTTCTGAAGTGGTCTGCAAAACGGCAGCCATATCCCACTCCATTTTCTTTTCTCTTTCGGTGGGTTCTGCTGAGAATATCACGTCCCCCTCCCCGCCAGATTATCTGCATCACACTTGATGCATAACTGGCTGCCGAGAAATCCCCATTCACGTCAACCAAAGTTTAATATCTAAACTTGTTATTTTTTTTTTAAAACAAGACCAAGAATTCCACTTTCGAACTCAAAGCACGTCAGGAGTGATTAACACACTGTTTTATCGTCTTCTCCAAAGGTTTAGACTCTAACTGGCTTCCTGACCCTCCAGGACTGTTTAACACAGATTAGGTAAGAGAAATAATACACCCGCATGCTGCCCTGAGTTTTTGCTGGCAGAAGAAAAAGTAAAGAGGGGTGATAGGCTAAAGCAAGCAGATGTGGGTTGATAGTGCGGCCAAGGCTCAGTGCTCCTGATCAACAGCCCAGCGTGGTTAAATTCAGGACCAAGCCGCCCCTTATCACTTCTGCCTTTGTCTCTTTGCCTTTGCAGCTCTGTTTTCTTTACTTCGCCATTAAGCTCTGTGATCTTTAAAATACACATGGAGGGTCTTTGATTATATAGGCTTGTTGGTACACTTACAAACCGAAACACGGGGTTGAAGACTTTTACCCCCCATCTCAGGAAACTGTGTTCGCTGACAAAGTTCTTCTGTGGGTCTTCTTCACCTTTGTAAAGATAAGACAATGAATGTTCTTTGCCCCTTAACATTTCTGCTAATATCTCAGGTATGGGAAAGACGAGGCTAGCCTCCTTGTTCCTAGCAATATGTTTACAACTGTGTTTCCTTGTTGTTTCTAGGAAGTTCGAAGGCAACCCCCTTTCAATCGTCACAACTACGAGTCGCCCTTCCTTGTCTAAGTGAGGACTTAGGGTCACGAGGACTTTTTTCCCAATCTTTCTCAAGACCGACCCTGGAGCATGGATATGGGGTAACACAGACACAGGATCGATGACATCTATTGACTTTAGAGCTTCTTTTATACGTCTGAAGAGAAGTCTCCCATCACCCTGAGAATGGAGTCAGTCTATCAAACAGACCATTACACACACACACAAAAAAAAAAAATTCCAGGAACAAAGAGAGACTTGGAATTGCCATGATGTCACCATCTCTGGTCAATGTTTCTCTAGCTTGGTATTTATTGCTTTTAAACTTTGACTTAAAAGATGAATTGGCAGATGACTTATCAGCCTCGCCTTCCACTGTTACAGCTGCCTATGGAAGGGGTGAGTTGCTGGCTCATGTGCCTCCTAATGGGCTTATTTGCTCTGGGAAATGGCAGCACTGAATGAGAAAAAGGAGCGCATCCAGGCTTTGATGTGGGTTCAGAGGGATCATTCAGATGTGGTGACAACCTGTTCCAAGGAGGGATCTTCTCATCCCACCCTCCTCTCGGCGTAGCCTTCTTACAGGTCTGCCATCCATCATCCCTCAGCAAGCACTATGGCAGGAATCACTCACCTCTTAGAACTAAAGGAACACAGCTCTGAGCTGTTAGTTGTTCGTGAGGCTGTTATGACGGCTGAGATTTTTTTTAAGGGCTATAAATCATTTTGGAAGCAAGAAGCTTTAATAAAATGATAAATCATTTCACTTATTAGTGTGTGCTGGAGACCCAGGCAGAGTCATGTTTGCTGGTGGGAAAGGCCTAGAACTTGGTGATAATTATAATCCTACAGGTCATTGAAGGCGATCCTCCTTATCACCCAGCTCTCTTACCTAGGGTGCATGTGGCCCCAGGGTTATTAGTCTGTGCCCTGCACTACGTGGACAAGTCAAGGTCCAGGTATTCACTCCCCAGAGACACTGTGATTCCTTTCCACCTTGAAAGATAAACTACTAACAAACACCCTTGCGTGTCTACGATGTCATTATCACACCAGTTAAAAATAGCCTGCCCCTCCATTTCCTAAGAGAACCCCCATTTTTTACGACCCATACCTCAAGTCCAAGTGTCCTTTGGACTAGTGCCTCTCACCTGCCGATTGTGACAGGGTGATGAGTCCTCTCTGGGTGGGCTGGCATGGGTCTGCCCATCTGCATTTCTAATCAGCTCTCGGGTCACAGGGCTGAGGCTGGCTCAGAACGAGGCTTTAGATGCCTCTCAACCCAACCATGGGGATGTAACTAAGTAATTACTGAGAGTTCTTCCCTGGGGCCGGGAGATTGCCTGGGAAGCCCCCACACTCATTACAGTTCCTTATAGTAACCCCCCTCCAATTACCATAAGAGCACGGCAGGGAATTCCAGAGCTTTCAACGCTGAGCTCTCAGAGCCCATACAAAACCCACCCATTTTCCCCATCCCATCCCTGCCTGTTTCAGCCATTCCTGTCTCTTTTTATAGCTCATTATCACTATTCGGAGCAAACACAAGCTTTGGCCTGATAAGTAATCAACTGACTTTTCCATAAATACAGATCCTCACAAAATAAACAACAACAAAAAGGGAGCAAAATGGAAAAGGTGTTATATATTCGATTTATTTTAGGTTCAAAACCCAGTTTCTTTTTCCCCTTGTGTTTGTTGCCTGGTTTCCATTAAATCATTCTGCATGTGTTCTGCCTTTGAATCAGTTTTTCCTGCTGTTCTAAAAAGGGTTTCTAAAATATCTATTAGCCAAAAAAAAAAAAAGCACCTTTTTATCTTGTGGCATTAAAAAAAAAAAGACAGGTAACACCATGATTACTAAGTGTCCTGAAAAGGTGCCCATTGATGTGGCTGAAAAGTTCCATATTCGGTGTTATGGAAAATACCTGCTTTGATCCTTTTCTTCCAGGTCATTCTAATTGGATTGCTACCAAGGCATACACTAAGCCTCGGAGTGCATCCACACTGCAATTTGTCTATGCATCAATACTCAAACATATGGAAGGGGGTGCTGTCAAGATGATCCCTTGTATAGATTCTTAAAAAGAGGGTGTTTGAGAAGCTTTTATCATTTCCCTTCATTACTTCACTAGTGGATTCTCTCCAGTAACACACTGATTAAGAACAGGCTTGTCTCATCTATTGAGGAAGTCCCTACAACTGAAGCTTTATTCGCTGACAGCGTGACAAACAAACGAGCATGAAGGCTGGCCAGTAGTACCTTTGGGTCCCAACCAGAGGAGAAAATGCAATGAGGTAAACTGCTGTACATCTGATACTTTCATTAAGATGCTGAAGGACCTCCAGTCAATACCAGTGACTGTAAAACAGACTGCAAATAAGGAGGCGACTTATCCAGCATGATTAATTGTTTTCCACTTAGGATCTTACAACATGTGAGCTCCTCTTTCGGAGAGCCACAGAGCTCTAAAGTGTTACAAACTAATACCATTCCCAGCCAGGAAGCAAAGTCTCTCCCTGGATGCATCTTTTATGCTGGGGGGCTTCAAGCTTCATGGTTGTCCTGGATTCTGTGCAAGACCATCTACCTATCCTATCTCTTCATTCACACCTCCCAATAGAGATGTTTGGGTTGATCGATCTCCAACTGGCTCCAAAGCTCCAGCAATTAGCATAGTTGGGCTCTATGGAATAGCTAGGGCCACTTTCGAGTGACTTCACTCTTCCTGATAGCTCTTTCCTGGACGTTGTACTTGGTTTATGGACCTTAATTCTTGCTTCCAGGGAAGACCCACAGACTCCGGATTCTATACGTGGTACTCTCATGTCAAGGTGGTTAACAATGGTTCTCAGAGCTCATGCTGTTTCTTGGTGAGCATCACATTCTTGCGACATTGGAACAAAGAATGGGTTTGGGGATGGCGAATGGAAGTAAGTTTGAAACTTCTGCTTGGGTGCTAACGGGATGCTAGAGATGGGCTGCTCACACATTTCAGAGTTTTAACGGGAATGATAAAATATTCTCTCCCGTCCTCGGCCTGTGTTAAATTCAAAGTTCTTCACATTGTATGGCATATAAAGATAATGTTGCATACCGTGGGGAAGTTACTGGGCTCACACAGTACGCTTTTCACTGATACAGCATCTTCAGCTGAAGAGTTTGAGATACCCCTTACTTGCACCCCAAGGGGGGGGGACAAAACAAAATGTGCTTTTCAGTGGGATGATCACTGAGGTCAGGAAGCAGTTGGCTGCAGATTATTTGGAGCCAGTAGAAGAGATAAGAAGAGAGTTCATTCTCACCGTCTGGGTGACTTCAATTCATCTCAAAACAGCTGCACAGTCTCCTTTGGTAAGCCACAGTGGATACCAAAGTACTTTAAACTCTATGCTCAAGAGAATGCTACCTTAGAAACTAAAGAGGAACAGAATGTCAGCCTTCTCTACCTGCACTTACTACTTCTACAAAGAGCCACACAAGAAGTGAAACCTGGTCTTAGACAGTTCTGTAAACTGCTCTAAAGGGACTTTTGTCCTAGCTGATGCAAAGGCCAAACAAGCGTTCGAATAACCAAACAATAAAGTGGGCCCGATGTATTTTTCTTCTTGATGTCTGAAAACTGGGGAGAAAGATCCCATACTGAAAGCATGATATAGCTAAGCATCTACTAAGAGATTATTTTGTAAGCCTCACAAATTTCCAGTTTCTGAGATCCCAGTGAAGAGATAAAACTCTCATGGAGTTTGAGAGGTCCCTTTAGAAACTGGATATATGCCCCTGCTTTTAAACATTCTATGGTATAGGGAAACCTCAGACATTAAGACAAAAACAGCAGGGCTTGGAGAGACCAGAAACAGATTCTTGATTGTGTCATTGCCTTACAGATGACAATACTGTAATAGTCTTTTGATGTCAGGAAGAGGAGAAAATAGGAGCCACCATGGAGATGGCTCCAATTGAGAGACCCAGAGCCCCCCACCCCCCATTTGTCCACTCTCTGATAGAGGTTATGGACGCCACTTTTCATCTTACCTTTGTCAACAATGCCTAGACATATAAGCAAAGGTGTAAATTAAGGACACAAAATAACAATGAGGTTATTTATAATAACTAGGAAATTACACTCTTCTAATGAGGCATAAATATCCAATTACTGTTAACAGAATGTACCAAGTGAGTGCTTTTCTGGCAACCACAGGAATGAAGCACACCATTTATCCAAAGTTCATGAGTTTCTCTCCTCTCCTTTATGCCACAAGCAAGCTACAATACTTTCCAGAACAGCTAAGAGTGTATAGGCAATAATTAGAATACTCAAGCAATATTTTTGCAAGATCATAGACATCTCCCTGACAATGGCATATTCTTTCTATCTATCTATCTATCTATCTATCTATCTATCTATCTATCTATCTATCTCATCAGGACACACATTCAACTCAACTATCTATGACCTCCAAAATGTGAGTTACACCCTTCATGATCCTCCTGAATAGCCATCTTAACATTATACTTAAGTTACTGATGGCGCCTAACCTAGAAAATAAGAAGCCATGTGTCTCCCTTGATAGTTTGGTTGGAAAGGGGTTGATGGTTTAAAGGGTTGTTTCGTTTGTTTGTATTCATTCATTCATTCATTCATTCATTCATTCATTTTGGTCCTTACCAAACTTAAAGTGATCACTGTCATTTTAAAAAATAAATTTTACACATTCTTGCTAATTATTTTCAGTAGTTAATTTCCCTAACATTTTCTTCTAAGCCTATTAAATCTTTATTTTAAGAGCAAAAATATACATGCTTACTGAAGGGTTATCACAAATTTCACAGCATCAGCAACATCTGATTATTTTAAGGAAGGGGAGATTGTCAAGAATGGGGCTACCTGACACCATTATTCTGCTTTTTATTCTTGAACTTGAAATAAGATCTGTGAAATATTGATGCTAAAGTGCCAATGTCAATAAAATCGTGTGATATGAAGAGCCCCAGGGGCCTCCTGAACTTGAAACATTGCCTCTGCGTGGCTTTCCTAAACCTCGGTGAAAACAAGGAGATGTTTTCCCCAGACGAGTTGACGTAATCTTCCCCAGTGACTGGCTCTAGAAGGATTTGTCACGGGTGCCCAATGGACATCTCTGTGCTCTGTAGTCTCAGGGCCTTGAACAACCTGGCGTTCTGCAGCTAATAATGCTACAGACACCCTAAGTCTGTCGGGAGTTCTGTGGTGCATTTAAACATGTGGTCAGGACCAAAATCATCTCACGGCCTAGGAACGGTAGTTTCAGGATGGTTCCACTTGCCAGAAGCTTCTCCACTGGATTATCACAGGCAGGAAATAAGGGGAACTTACTTCCACCGACTTCCTTGGTCTCAAACATGAGGATTTTGATTCAGTGGGTCTCTGGGCTAGGGATGTAGTTCAGTTTTGAGAGTGTTTGCTTAGCATACCTAAAACTCTGGGTTTGATCACCTCAGCATGACAAAAAAAAAAAAAAATCAGGTGTGGTGGCACACACACACCTGTAACCTATCACGAGGGAGGTAGAGGCAAGAGGATTAGAAATTCAAGGGCCTCCTAAACTAAGAAATATGTTGAGTAATGGCCAACCTCGGATGCATGAGACACTGTCTCAAAACCAAATAAAATGACAACAAAACAGCATTCCACCGCAGAAGAAATTAGCTCCACTTTCAATCACTTGCCGCCCATGAGCACATTGATCAGTAACACTGCACATAAATGACTCTGCTGACTTCAAAGATGAGGGACTTGATGGCATTCATGGGGTGTCCCCTGGAAGAGACACCCACTGCTACTGAAAGAAACGTGGGAGGAGTAGACTAATGTGGAGGGGAGGCGGGGGAAACAGTGGCTTTGAGAGTCGTGAAGACATCCATGTGGGTAAGGAAGGCTACAAAAGTTAACCCAAGAGTACGATCCTCGCTGTGTGATATTTTCTAGCACATGCATGTGCGCGTGTGCAGTCCAAATCTCCAAGCTCATCTCTCCCTCGCTTAAATACATTCACAGAGGACAGGGGTGGTGGGTTCTTCCCTAGTGCTAACAGTGTAACAATTAAAACAATCCACACATCCTGAATCACTGAATCCTTCTGGCTACCTACCAGACAGGCCCAACTACTACACTGGACAAGAAAATAAAGATATAATGAGGTTACCTGAGGTTGCACAGCCAGTGTAGGTGGTGGCACAAGGATCTGAGTTTAGGCATTGGCTGCTCTGTTGTAGGCCACAGATGTGCCGTCTGCCCTGTTTATACTTCTGTCTACTAGAGTCATTTCCCTCCAGCCACCTCGAAGTTTTGTTCTGATTGCTGGACTCAAACTCACTAGGTATTACATAGGCTGTAATCAAAAGCTTCCTCTAACAGCTTTGGGTTTGCAATTAAAAGCAGACATGCTACAAGGGCAACATCAATAATCTCAGGATGTGTGACTGTCTGGGCTGACAACTGAAAACATCAGGAACCATCAACTCTCTGACAGACAGCCAGGGCAGGGCACTGGAACGTTTGCCTGATATTTACCACACACATTTGTAAGCATTCCCTTGCAAGACATGGCGCCCAGTCTACAGAGCTTCCCTGTAGTGATCTAGACTAACCCGAAGGAATAATAAGAGGAAAAACCTTCCAGTCACTCTGACCCAGAAAGTCACCGACACTTGTCAAAGAACTACAGATTAACCAAGAACACTGTAAGCAGAGCCACCGGCTAGTCCTCGCTCTTTAACACCTCCCAAAATGTGAGAGAAGACAGTGTGCGGCCTAGGGCATCTCCGATGTTCGAGCTTCAATGTTCGCATCCTTCTGAAAGGAAGGCTCTTGCAAGCAGTCATCCTTTCAACAAGCTTTAGTTTCTCAAGTTGGAGAGCGCACAGTGTAGTATCTGGGGGGAGTGGGGGAAATTATTTCTTTTAAAAAAATCTCATAACTTTGCGCAGACTCTTTCTGTTGAGAAGACTGTTCCTTCTCTTTCTCAAGCTGACACAAGGACAGGAGCATGAGGTTCTGTCAGAACGAAATGAGACGATGAACATAAAGAGCTTTGAAATACTACTGATTACTTGGTCACCTTCCAGGTCAATTAATGATATGGTACTCGATGAAATCCTCCAGGGTTGGCTTCAGTAGAGGATGCGCTGTTCCGTGCACAGCAAAGGGGCACAGGCCATGGAAGAATCTAGTTGAGGAGGCCTGAGAAGTAAGAAGGTGAGACAGCCTGCCCTAAAGGTGGCATTCGGCTGTGTGCTCTCTACAGGAAGGCCACAACCTATTTAAAGGGGTGGGGCGACTACTAGGGGAAGACCCATTCACACCTACAATTCCGCACGCTTGACCTCAGGGGAATATTACCAATGGGGCAGCCTTAGAAATCCAATAGGAAATTCTTTCATGAGTGGTCCCAAGCGTTGCCAGATGTGACCAAAATGAATAACTTGTCATTCAGTCATTGCCAAAATACACTAGAAATTCTTTTAAAGTGTCTGGGTTGTGGACAGGGGTGTGGGGGACCAGCAGAAAGAGGACAGGCTCCAAGATGCCTGGGAAGTCTCCAAAGGACACTTCCTAATTTGGAAAACAGAACAGTATTACTAGTTTGGAATCTTCTTTGAAAACTAGAGAGAAAAAGAACAAAAGGAATACATACAGCACACTGATTAGCAGACAATGTAACTTTGCTTTGGACCTACTTTTTGGGACCCTATTGGGAAACTTTTATTAGTGTATTTACTTTAAACACTCTCACCTCATTTACTCTCAAGTATTTGAAAACTCCATCAAGCATAATCTTCGTCCAGTTTCTCCTAAACCTCAGTGTGTTAGCATGGGAGTGGGAACATGTCTAAACTCCAGGCTTAGCCTCTCCCCGGAATTGAATCTTAAACACATCGTCTCCACCACCACTCTGGCTGATCACGGCTTGCTGTCATTAATGTCTATTTAATACGGCAGCTGATGCCTTGTGGTCCCCTTGCAAATGGGGAAGAGCAGAACCTTGGGGAGGAGTGAATTCTAATTGCCTGCTGCAGGACTGTGTGGCGCTGCCTGTGACAGCAGCAAATGGGGAAAATAGGAAGGCATTAGAGAAAGTCTGTTGTCCTGATGGAGTGGAATTCCTAGAATACACTGTGCTATAAAATGAGATTTGGCTCCACAGTGCTGGGAGAAAACAATGGGCTCAATAGTACCCGGCACTGGTGGCTGGGCATATTCTAATTCCTTTAGTTAGAGCTGCCTTTCATTCATAGGAGCAGGAGACACACTAGAAAATGGAGGGGAGAGGGATGGCTCACTGGTGTAGAAATGCTGAGAGTAAGATGTCAGAAAAAAAAAACAAAACCAACATACTTGTAAGTAGGATGAGTGCCAGGATCAGGACAGACACACAGCTTTTCACACCCAATTGGACACAGCTTGGACAAAGACTATAATCTCTTTTAAACAAACAGCTATGATTAGTAAAAAGTATGCAGCGTCCTAGCTGGATTACACAGATCATAGTTTGGAAAGATCTAGGGGGAAAGAGGAAACGAATGGGCTGTTGGGAGTAGAAAATGGAGAGCCCCACAGTTAGGGAGAGCCTCGCTCTCTCTCCATATAATCTGACTCTGTAAAGAGAAGCAATGTAACATAGATGAAAAGGTTTTACCTCACATTTGTAAAACTGCACTCTGACTTAGAAGGAATAATCTGCCAGTCCTGGAAGGCTAACAGATTCCGTCAGTACATACAGGGAGTGACTTAGAATTTGTTCCCAACTTGCAAAATTGAAAGGAAAAAAAAATGAGAGTAACTAACTCAAAAAATGCTTCAGACTCAAAAAATGCTTCAGACACTCCAACGTCTGCTGAATTAAAAAAAAAAAAACCCAGCTAATTGAAGGCTGCACAGGTAGGTGCAAGCCCATATAATTATTGATGAGCCATTGTCAAACCAGTTTGCCCCTAAAGAACTCGCTTTAATGTCAGTTTTTTTTAAAGTCCATTTTAACTGAAGTGTATACTCAAAACTCCATTGCATTTCTCACCAGTCCAGATTATTGTGGTTCAGCTGGAGATGCTCACATGAAAGCAATACACAATAACTTTTATAAAACATCTATTCACAAATATTGCACAGAATCCAAAATTGTGGAGAAAATTCTACATTTGGGTTTGACTTAATGAGTAGGGGTCGGTGATGTCCAAACGGCCTCTGATTTGCTGATCATTTTGAAAGGGTTTGTCCAATACACACACACAGGCATAGGTATACACAAACACCCTTTTGGAAGCTTCATGTCCCTGGCTGTGGAGAAGGCTCCGCGTCCCAGCAGGGCCTCCACCCTCAGCCTAGGGCCAGGCTTTGGTGGTGATGGTCACTGGTGACCTGCCCATTTCTGCCTTACTTGTGAAGATGCCAAGACAATGTCAATTAGTGCCTATTTTGATGAGGTTTTTTTGTGTTGTGAACATCTGTCCACTAGCAGCTGGTCAGGGTCCAAACCCATTTCATAAGAAACACCAAATGGCTGTCAGATGGTCCTGACTTTGGGCGGCTACCAAGTGAACACAAGTTTTGCTACCACTGGGGGAGGGTCCCAGTTCTTACTGCTCTGTCTCCAGAGACACCCCATCTCCAAGTTCCTGCTTGTTAGCACATTCCCTAAACCCTGACCAACAGCTTCCTAACTTTTGTAAATTAGGCTGTGTTTCCCATCGGAATAAACAATTGGAACAGATAAGGCCAGAATTAACTCTTGCTTATTTGGAGGTTAGTGATCAGTTTGGCCCGTACTTCTCTCCATCTTTCTCTTTTATTTTGTTTCTGAGTGTGGCTTTGTAGACCAGTTGAATCTGGAATTTCTAATCCTTCTGTCTCCTGACTGCTGAGATTATGGGATGGCAGGCCTGTGCCACTACACATGTTTAGGCTGGGGATGGAAACCAGAGCTCTGTGTATGGGGGGTAAGCACTATGCCACCAAGCTCCATCCACTTACTTTCTTCTTACATAGAGATTTTTAAATATTTATCTTACTTTCGATTATATGTATACCATATTTATTTTACTTTTGATTAAGTGTATAGGCATGTGTCTGTGTGTGGGTTTGTGTAAATGAGTGTGGGTGCCAGAGGGGACCAGAAGAGGGTGTTGGAGTTCCTGGAGCTGGAGTTATAGGTAGTCTGCAACTGGGTTCAGGTCCATTGGAAGACCAGCGAATGCTCTTAACCACCGGGCATTCTCTCCAGATGATTCTTTAACCTCCTAGTTTTTCCAACTTCACATGACACCTTCCCAGAGCAGGGGGTTAAGACCTGGTCAAAGTAGGGAGTCACTTTCCTATTGGCTCACTTTGTTGTTCAGGAATAAGGGTTTTTTGTGGGGTTTTTGTTTGTTTGTTTGTTTGTTTTTGCTAGGCCTGCAAAGCTAATGCCTCAGTTTTGACAGGCCAGAGTGCTGGAAGAAGCAGCTAATAGCAGTGTTTTGTTGTAGAAAATAAACTTCTTTGCATTTATATGTTGGTTCTGAGTCAACCATTAAATTAGAAGAGACCGCTCTACTGTCTTTCCTGTGAAAATCCCTGAGCATTATGACTTCAAACCTAACATCACTTACAATCTAAACATTGCTTTCAGAAAATCCATTCCGTGAGGAATCCCTATGCGCATGAGTCTCAAGCGAACAGAACTCTATAAGCCTGCTCCACGATATAGAAAAGCTGTGACCTGGCCAGGCAGCAGGAGCCTCACAAACATGCTCTTAACTGAGCACTGGACCCAAGGAAGGCATCATTTAGCTTCCTCACCTCTCAAGCCTTACTCGACATTTTGGAAGAGGGTGTGATGGCTCATGCCTGTGAATCTTAGCACTTAAATGGCTGAAGTGGCTTGGCCTATAGAGTGAGACCCTGTCCCAAACAAAATGGTTTATAAGCATAAGGTCTAACTTAGCTCTTTGCACATAGGAGGCAAGTGCTAATGACCTCATGGCTATTAAGTCAGCTCTTTTACATCATGCGCTAACACCCAATGGGGCATAGAGACAAGAGGGGAGCAAGCAAAGGTCTCACTAAGAGCAATCACACTCTCCTATTTCCCCCCTTTTCCATTCCAATAATCCACACCAGAAAACACCATCTGACTTTGCTTGAGCATTTGCATGGCCCTGACATCATTCAGGTATATGTTATCTCAATTACCCTATGAGACACAATTAGTAGTCCCTTATTATGAGGAAAACAAGGCACCGAGGTATAAAGTACCTTCCCCCAAAAGCCATAGCAAACTCCAGAGCTTACGCTTTGAACTCTATCAGGACATCTTTTATAAGGTTAAGTCCCAAGTGGACTTTCTGCACTGGATTGTGTGTTTGGCATCAATATGCTCTTCCTTGTCCCTTCTGATTTGTTTTAAAATGCTTAAAATGCCGGGACAAACAGCAGCACACCGCCACTGTTACGAAATGGGACAGCCATTCTGCGGCTGCGTGCTGGATGCACTTGGATCTTTGTCACCCCACCTCCGTACCTCAGGCAGAATGCTAACGTCGCACATGCAAAAAGAAAAGAAAAGAAAAAAAAAAGAAAAACTGCTGAGCCTGGCATTTCTGCTGCACTTCTTGCAGACTCTGGAGGATGCTCACTCCCCAGCCAAGGAAAAGCCGAGCTGGCACCACTGTCAGCACAGGACTCACGCCCAGTATGGCTGCGGCCAGGTTTCTTCATGCGGTAGGAGAACAAAGTGCCAAACTTCCTTTCAGAGGGTTTGCAACAGGAAAAATCTGAGAACCCAAGGCCAATTCTCTTGATACTTGCTACTTTTACCCAATCTTATTTAAAATTCCTTCTAACCTTGTTTGCATGGATCTGATGTTAGCACTTATGGGGCCTTTGTAACACTAAGTCGAGAAAGACAAAGTGCCACAGCTTGAAAGTCCTGAAGCTTATTAGGCGTTCATTTTAGTTTGCTTTGATTTATAGCCATCGATGTGCTTCCCATATAATATTGTCCTTTGGGCCATCAAGCACATTTGTGATGGGCGTGCTTTAATTTATCACAACCATTTAGACCTTTTATTTTAAGTTTCTTAACTGGAGGGGCCCTGGGTATCTGGGCTGGTAAGGCCTGGCAGCAGCTGATGATTAAATGGTTAACACTGTGATGTGTTCACCTTTCTGGTGGAAAGTGGCTGTGCTGAGACCAAGGAACACTAGAGGGCAGCCTACCAGTGAAGTTAGAAACAAGGTGGCCCACGTCTGTGCTCTAATGTGACATGTGGTCGGTAGTGATCTAAATTCAGTTCTCAGCATTACAACACCAGCTCAAACATGGTGCCAATTTGTTTCAAAGAATCTTAAGTATTAATTTTCAATTTGAATGCGTTCTTAAAATACAGGGTTTTCCCTTCTAGAAACCGAGTCTGTGAAAGCCCTGGAAAGTACTTGAAGTTTCTCCTCTTTACTCTTCCTACTGCTCACTTTTAGTTGTGCTATCATGCTCTCTTATACTTCGACCTCCTTTTGTAAACATTAGATAAAAATAAGACTTTTATGCTACAACTTTTATTTAGAAAATCCTGTAAGAAAAATGCAACATGAAAGTAAACAGAATACTCACCCTGTTGGAGACTCTACAAAATGATAAATATTTTTTAATATTTATACTACATTGAAAGATTCTTCTGGGCAACTATACAATGTCAATATTTATCTAAAGACTAGAACCACAAAATGAAATATGTGAGACCTCAATCGCCTGTACAGTGAAGATGTTTTTAATAAAACATTAAACAACACATTCTCCCTTCTACTGTATGAGCCTTGTTCAATTTTAGTACAATGCAGCCCACACAAAAGCACCCATAAACACACACACACATGCACACAGACGCGTGTGCACACACACACTAGTTGCCTGATTGATGCTGTCTTATTAAATAAACAGCACAGTTAGGGTATTATTTGTGTTTTGTGAATAATGTCATCTGTGCCATTTCAGCTGCCTAAGAGATCACTCATCTAGAAACGTCCCATAAGAAGTAAAGGGAAGGGACAAGCATATGAGTGCTTAATTTTAAAACTCAAAAACCCCCAAAAAGTGCAACTATTCACAATGAAAGAAATAGGAAGCTGGTGGCTCATCTATGGCCTGGTTTCTACATGAGCAACAGATGCTCGTGCTCTCTACCTTGGAGCGTACCGAGAACCCTCAATGCTAGAGAAAGTGTCGGTGCTGCCAGAGGAAACATGAAACCCTTCATCCTTCATGCTTTAACACAGTACAGAAGCACCATGTGCCAGGTAGGCCTGCATGCAGCCCGTATTCTGTCTAGTGCATGTGACTTACACACAGAGTATGGGGGCTGGTGGTTAAATACTTTGTTTGTAAACCTAGCCTCCTGTCTTGGCCACTCTCCGCTCAGTCACCCAGATGGGACGTCTCAGCTATTTTAAACTCATTCTGCTCTGTGCCTCTCATATCCAGTGAGTTCCCAAGTGCTGCTGGCTGAATCTTGCCTATACAGCCAGAGCTTGGCCCTTCTGTCCACTTGTGGTCCTACAGTGTGTCTATCTACTTCAGAAACTCGTATTTGGTGATGGCACATGGCCCCATGGACCAGCCCTCCACCAGTTTGTGACAAAGCAGTACATCCTGAACCCATTCATTGTTCAGCAGATAGGATGCTTCTATGCCTAAAGAGGGTGCTAAACGGCTAAGTGCTGAATTTGGCCCAGCTGTTCTTGTCACTAGACTGGCAGTGAGTCTGTCATATTTAAGATGGCTGCCAAAGAGAAGAGCCACTTCAGTTGTGCTATGAGGTCTTCGTTCCTGCTAAAAATGTGTTCCTGTCCCCTAGGTGCAAACTGCAATATCCTAGAAGGGTATTTCCACCAACATATCTGGTTCAACCTTTTGCCCCTCCTGTTCCACCCAGGGTCACAGAGTTGTCGCCTGATGCTACTGTTTTTACTTTAGCTATAAAGCAGAATCCCAAATAAAAATGCCCTCCATAGCCAATTGGACTTCTTCGCAAAACTTTTGTCTTAGTACTTCAGGGGTCTCCAAGAACAGTACCCACTTTGGGAATCCCCTCCACTGAGAAGGAAGCATTCGGAACCCAGTTGCTCTGCAGCCTCTAATGGTGGTCACAGACAGTTTCTTCTAAATGTGTGCCGTATAGGGTTCACATTGTGGACAGGCAGAGGTGAGAATATTTGTGGCTGGAAACTGTACTCCTTTTTCAAATTGTTTAAATACTGAGTAAACAGCATGGTGACATTTTAGTGGGGAATAAAAAACCATGTTCTAAAAGTTGGAACCTTGTCCCAGACCTTTTATCAGAGATATGCTCTTGGGCAAATTATTTGACCTCTCTACCCTCAATTATCTCATTTTTAAATTGAGCATAACACCTGCCCCACCTTAAGCCATTTTCATACCTGCCCTACAACCCAGAGTTGGAATGAGCTGCACTGAGGCCAAGTTTGTTGACACACTAGAAGAATACAAGCACTATCTAAACAAGTCTGAACTATTAGCTCTTGACAATGGTCAATATATCCAGTCGGTTCTGAAGCAGGACCTGAGAAGATGGCTCGAAAGGAAGACCTTCCCTTACAGAAGGGACCCATAGGAGCAGCTCACGCTGGCAGCCCATCTTTTCCTTCACGGGTAAGGGAAATCACTTCCTGGGGAAGGGTGCTGTGCACAGTGAACACGGGCTGGGGAAGGATGCTGTGCACAGTGAACAGGGCCATAAACAATGGGTATACATTGTGGATGCAGTAAACACGGACCGTGAACACTGTGTACACGTGGATACAGTGAACACGGGCTTTGAACGGTGGGTGGACATTGTGGATGCAGTAAACACGGGCCGTGAACTGTGCGTACACATGGATACAATGAACATGAGCCATGAACAATGGGTGCACATTGTGGATGCAGTAAACATGGGCCGTGAACAGTGTGTACACGTGGATACAGTGAACACGAGCTGTGAACAATGGGTGCACATTGTGGATGCAGTAAACACGGGCCGTGAACTGTGCGTACACATGGATACAATGAACACGGGCCATGAACGGTGGGTAGACGCCGTGGATATTCTTCATAAAACAAGTCCTCCAGCTAAGGCTAGGAAGGCAAGGAGGGTTGATAACCTGCAAGAAAATGGATCACATTGTCGTCGCCCCTTCATTTCTGCTGGGGAGAATTTGCATTTCTATACTAACGTGAAAATGCCAAGCTCTTCACCAGTTCAAAGCCTCCTCTTCCACACCTGGTGTGTTGGGGATCTGCTGAAGAACTGGCTGTGGCTGTTTGCTAACAGCAGGGGCGATGATGTTGTTCTCTTTATTCTTGGGAACGGATGTGGCTGATAGTAACAGGGCTTGTGTTCTAGGCACAGCAAAATGGGACATGAAAGCTCCACCCTCTGAGATATCCCTGGAGAATTAATTAATCAGCATATCCAAGATGTTCAACTTCCCCTCATCACAGATGAGAGGAAACACCTTGCATATAAAAGTTGATTTTTAATAGAAAATGTCCCTAGACTCTGAAAAAAAAAGGAAAAAAAAAAGTATTCCAGGGCCAGGGAGATGGCTTGGCCAGTAAAACGCTCTTACTGAGCAAGCCTGACCACATGTATTTAATCCAAGTCTGTGTAAAAAGGCAGATGTGGTGCAAGCATTGACAGGAGCTCATGGGTCAGTTAGCTTAGAGTCCACAGCAGAGGGGCAGCGCTGCAGCAAAACAAGGTGCAAGAGGAAACCACGCCCTTAAACTTTGTCTTCTGACCTCCACATGCCCACACAGCACACAGGTGAAAGTCAGTGTGTGTGCTCCTGTGCACACAAGAAATAATAATAAGTTTTAAAACATTTAAAAGTCCAAAAGTTAGACCCTGTTTCCTCCAGATCTCAACGCCCTCTGCTCTTGGCTATGTATGAGATACCTCTGCTCTTTTCACTTCCGACGCCCCTCCACCTCTCCTCTGGTCAAACGTGGATCACACCCCAGAACTTTTCTAGTGGACGCAAGACTATGCTGCCTGCATGCTGTGGGAGATGGCTCTGAAAATTACCTTGGGCAATCACCATTCTAGAACACAGCATAGTGGATATTACAAATCAATTCAATTTTGGTAATTTCTCATTAAGATGCCCACAGATGGGTAGGTCTAATTGTACAAGCTCGGCATTTATAATTCATAAGCACAAATCATGCTAAGCTAGATGGGGCTATATGTCATTAAGGTTTCGTATAAGCTACAGGATAATTGTTCATACCAAAATTTAATTCATAAGTTGGCATTTATATATTATATCTAACTTTTATTAGGCTCTTTAGTTAAAACTTGAATGTAAATAGCACATTAACATTTAGAATGCAGCTTCTTGGTATCTGTTCTAAAACTCATGACACAGAAAAAACACTTTTAGCCAAAAGTTAGACCCTGTTTCCTCCAGATCTCAAAGTTCCCTGATACGACTATCATTCACCAAAGGTACTTAGGAGTAAAAGCAATGCCACCTGGCCCACAGCATCCAGTATATGGCATGCTGTTCTCTGAAAGACCTGGGCCACCATTTTAGTCTTTGGAAGAAATAATCTTTTTTCAAAGAATATGTTTATGATTTATCTAACTTCATTTTATGTGCATTGGTGTGAAGGGGTCAGAGCCCCTGGAAATGGATTTACAGACAGCTGTGAGCTGCCGTTGCCATGTGGGTGCTGGGAATTGAATGAAGGTTCTCTGGAAGAGCAGTCAGCGCTCTTAACCGCCGAGCCATCTCTTCAACCTGGGAAGAAATAATCCTGAATCCAGAATGGAGCCAGTAAGTATCAGAAGGTAGGATAGATAAAATATTAAAGTAAAATGTGGTTTTTCTACAGATCCAAAGGCTCCATGATTTATGACATTCCAGCCGTTCCCATCTTTTCTTGACCACTCCGGTGAGGAGATGGGCTCATTCTCTGCAGCACACTAAGAACTGAGTGTGGTTGTTTTCCTATGAAGTTTCTGGGCACATGCTTAAGGCCAGGCTTCGAGAAATGTTCTGCCTAAATACAGTCCCCCACTCCAACCACACCACCACCACTGGTGACCATTTGACTTGCTTCAAGTTCACTTTGTGTTTGACTGACACCCACATGGAAACCATTGGATATTTTTTCTAAAATGTGAATTGCAATATTATGTTTAACCAAGCCCCAATGGTAGCCATAGTCTTGTTACCGTTGAGAGGGCAATGAACTAAATTCACTAAAATACTTGTTTTAGAAACAACTTTTTAAAAATCTTTTCCCACTGCTTTCTTCCCCTCCATCCCTACACACATGTATACATACATGTGTTTAAAATGTGTGCATGTGAATGCATGTGTGTATACACATGTGCATCTGTGCCTGATTGTGTGTACATGGATGTGTGCATATGTACCTGTGTTTATGTGTGTCCCCGTATGTGCAGAATACTGCAAAATGGGCAGGAACATTTTCCTGCCCTGCTCCACCTCACCCCAAAAATGAAGGGGTCTATAGTACAGAATTTACAAAAAGCATGCTTTCCTTGCTTCTTGGGGATGTGTGAGGGAGAGGTAATAGCAAACTCTGGGTAAGGCAGGCAGACCACATGATCAAAAACTCATGTGACACTTCAAAGTGCTTCTCCACAAGGAATTCCGGTGCCCAGGAGCTTGGTGAAGCCAGTAGCAATTACGGCCATGTTATCCTTTTCATTTATTTTATATCACTGGTCTCTAAAATCAATCATTCAGTGTGGTTGGAGTAAGGGAGGCGTCCTTATAATAGGCGCGTGCACTCAAAACGCTTGTTGATCTTACACAGACATTTTGGCAAGCTAGATCTGGGGAAATTTAAAACTGCTGCTTTGAAGCTCACTTTGAAATAAAAACTAGTCATTTTCCAGGGTCTTTTTTTTAAGTGACTAATTTTCTAGATTAGCCCTATTTGTAATGAAGTCAAAGTTTACTTTTCCTGAATCTCCTGGATTTTCACATGTGGCCTGCCTTGCATGTCCAGAAGTCAGCCCAATTTTCTTCTTTGAGTATAAGTTGTTTTTTTTTTTTTTTAAAATGTTTTAATCTCAAAGGAATCGAGTTGCTTGGCTTGGACATGCAGGAGTGGCAGAAAACCTACTTGAGAAATGGAAACTAAGACTTTAAGAATCGTACTATGTAGCCTTACACGGGGCCAGAGCAGGCTAAGGACCGCCAGCTGTGGCCTCCCTCACGCAGGAGGCTTAGCCAGCCTTACAGCCTTTGTCCTCCTATTACAGCAGTTGTTTCCTCAAACCTTGTCTTGATGGAGCCACACAATATACACACAACTAGAGAACGTGTTCTGATCAGCAACCCCAAAACAAAACGTTAAAACAACAAAGACATGAAAAATGTCAATCTGCAAGAGTGCTGACGTGGGTAGGAGGCTGCTGGTCCAAGGTTACCCTTGTGTCGTCAAAGAGAACAATGGCCTCCAGCACCTCAGTGATGAGTGTCAAACTTAAACACAGTGAAGGTCAAACCTGAAGTAAAGTTCAAACCTTCACACTGCAAAGTCAGACACAAAGTGACCCTCATGAGGTCACTGCACTTACTTAGAAATCAGCAGGGCACAAACCAAACTGGGGGCGGTGAAAGTTTCAGCAGCGTCATGAATACCTATTTACCTCATCTGTGAGTAGCCCATAATGGAGAGGGGTGCACCCCTCGGCATGCTGCATCGGGAAGATGAAAGTGGCATCGGCCTTTGGACTGTAATTTTTTTCACTGAGGAATTTTTTCAAGGCTGAGGAAGAGGCAAATCCTGGAGTAAACATGAGCTGGATGGGTGCATAACAAGGTCCAGAGAGATGCTCTCAGAAGTTGCCTCTTTTAATCTAGCTCTGAATTACACCAGAAGCGGCTTTCAGCTCTTCCAGAGCGCCACTGCCAAAATAACTGCAAGCCCTAGTATGTCTGAAATCTTTCCCAAGGCACCCCAATACTAGCTGAGGCACTGAAACTATGGCAACCGAATAAGAAAGCAGCCTCCATGATTAATAGATGAAGATCCCCGTGACAGTGTCTAGCTGGGACCATCATTCATGATGTGAGCAGAATTAGCGCGGAATCCATCTCGAAAGCCATTAACAAGGATTCTTTGAACAGCCAACACACCGCCATTCTACTACACACACTGGAGTTTGGAAGGCTCTCGACGATTTAGTTTCTATTTCTCATTCACTGTGCAGGGCTGAGACTCTGCTTGGTGACTCAGATACTCGTTTGTTTTCAGAAAACTGAAAGGAATGCTGACGAGAAGGGTTTCCCACCTGGGTGTCTGAGGCCTAAGAACAAATGCATTCAAACTCCCAAATATGTGAATGAAGTCACATGGCTCTCTGAGGTAGAAAGGAGGGAGGACAGTGACTGGGTCATCTGAGGATGTTTGCAGAATGTGCTAGTTCACGAAGCATTCCATTTGGGGAACAGGGGCATGGCCACGGACTAGGTCTATCAGTGTTCTGTCTGTCAGCTATCTCACTCAAGGGCATTAGGAGTCTGGGGAAGCAGTAATGGAGATGCTGAAGAACCAATGAGAAGAAGACTACTTTCCTTAGGGGGAAAGATATCCAACAACAAAAGGAAAGGAGGGCCCATCGCAGACTGCACCGCTATAGGGCCCCCACATAACAACAGATGGTAATTAAGCTATCCCTTTTCTCTTCCCTGGTTCATACGATGATTTTTTATTTGAAGAGTATATGTTCATAGTATAAAATGACAGATCCTGCCTTGCATTTTATTATATCAAAGTCATGGCAGAAGATTAGTCACTGAGAAGCACCTGGCCATGTTAAAAGGAAGTTTCGAGTCTAAAAGTGTTGACATATCTATTGCTTTTAAAGAACTAGCCATCTCATGGCTGTTTGGAAGGACCCAGCCCTTCAGTCTTTGGGGCATGTTAATTACTGACTAGGCTCACTCTCGCCGTCACCTCTCTCCACTTATAGAACTTGAGAAGTCTCCTTAATCCCGGAGCTAAAAGTAACTTATTCTCAGGAATGGAGGGAGTCCTGGAGGACATAAGGCAGGTAGCACCCTCAGGGAACTGTGGTGATAATATCAATTTATTTCTCCTTCTGTAGGATCTTTTAGAAATCAGATTTTTCTCACTGATAAGTCTTGACCCTTGCAAAGTTCACAATTGGCGGGAGGGTATCGGCCAGTACAACAAGTGTTGGGCTCTTCTCCAGGCAGCCACTATTTGCCACTTGTCATTGAGAAGGGGGTCCTTTGCTTTTTTGCTTAGAGTCCCCCACTCTTCCACACTTATTTCAGATATGGCCAGACAAGAGTGGCCTGGTCGCAATGGCGACCCTGAAGGTAGTCGTGTAGATCCTGCAGGTGGAACCTCCAAATGCAATAGATAGCCAAGCTTTTCTTCTGCACATCCCTGAAGACGTGACCCTCAGATTCTAAATATGGTCACTAAGTGGTAAGTGGCAGTTACCCACTTAAAACGACAACAACAACCCTTTGATCTCTGATTGTCCATCAGTCCCTGAGCGTTGCTATCGTCCCAGCTGAGCGGTGCTTTGCTTGGGTCCCCCTTTGCCTGTTTCGGGTGCGATATTTAACTTTCTAAGTTAGAAGAGGATCGTAGCTCCTCCTCCCCTGGAGTGAATGGTTCACAGCTTCAAGCCTGTGACGCTGTGGCTGGCTGGTGGTGTGGCTGTTCCTGTGGAGTCCAATAGCTGTTTCCTTTGTGTCCTCTCTCTGTGTTCCAGATCCGCAGCCATTTCCTCCTGTACTCTGCCCCCACAAAGCAGCATCAGCGGTTCTGAAGTCAGTTCCCAGGCCGTTTCCCATGACTGCAGTTACCCAAATAAAAGTAAGCCTTTGCATTATATGAGTGCTTGCGTGTGCCAGGCATTGTGAAAGCTGCAGGTGTTACTTCCGCTTAGTTCTTCCAGCATCTACAACATCATTCTCAGAATTTACAAATGGAAACTGAGACAGAGGGAACAAAGTCATTCTATTTGTAAAATGACAAACATATATACCATGGACCATGGGTATATATGTGTACACACACACACACACACACACACACACACACACACAAAGTGTATTTTGTTGCCAAACTGGACCTCAGAACTGCTTCTGAACCTGCCAATTGCATTCTGTGCGACAACTTAAACGTCCCAAGCACAGTGAATTCGCCCTTGTTACCACAACACGGAAGCTTGCTCCAGTGCTCCTAGTTCACCTTGACACGTCTGGGCTACATTAATGGCTGCATTGACATTGATGCATATGATTGCAGAATACTTCTGTTCCCTTCTTTCCTTTCATAATGTCTGGAAGAGTGCCACTCTCATGACCTTGCTCCTGTCATGGCCATTTTGAAAGAAATCTTTACTTGCTGCGGTTGACATTCTGATACAGCTGCAATCCATACAAGAGATGGACTGTGTGTTTTCAGTGATTTTCAGAAAATGGTTAATTTTCATAATGTGGTTTACATTCAAACTAGAGCAATAGTACACTCATTTGATGATAAAGAAGACAGTGTAAGGTCTACATTATGCCAGTCTGAGGCAGAAAGAAGAACTGACATCAAACTTTCCAAGTTAGGCAGAGGCAGGCGGATCTCTCTCTGTGAGTTCGAGGCCAGTCTGGTCTACAAAGCGAGTTCCAGTACAGGAGGCTGTTACACAGAGAAAACCTGTCTCACCAAAACCCAAAAAACTTGCCCAAGTTTCCAGAACTTATTTTATAAAATATATTCACATTTCATATTATTTCATATTATTCTGTCTGTGGTCCTACAAGGTAGAAAAGGTGGGCTTACAATCCATAGAACTTATTTAAAATAATGCAGCCTCAGGGAAGTAAAGTATCTCATCCAAGAAAATAGAAGCCTGGAGTTTGGGTCTTCTGGGTCTAGGCTCTTCATCAGTTATTCTGGCACAGGGCAGAAGTTAACAAACATATTTTACCCTGCCCCCCCCAAAATAGCAAATTTCAAATTATTGGGGAACAAAATTTCAACAGCCAGTGGTCAGAAAGCAGAGCAAGTGAGACCAGAGCCAAAGATTCAGTCCCCATATGTGCTAGCTACTTCTCAGTCCCATTCTTGGCAAGTTGATTTTCTCCCTTGCTCAGTCTCCCTGTCGCTATAACCAGGTGTCTTACAGATGTGTGCTCTTGGCCCTAGAAGGGGACTGGGTGAGTCTGTGGGAATGAACAGACTCCAATCCATTATCAAGACTGGAAAAACAACACACTGTGAATAGCCTACTAATAGGAGAGGAGAAACATTGCTTATGAACATGGAAGATAGCAGACACCCATGCAGGAAGGAAGCATCTCACTTGAGACAGAGGAAAAAAAAAACATGATACTTAGACTATTTATCGACAAAAAGATGCCCTCTTTATTCACTCAACAAACACTTGAGATGGAAGGCCTGGGAAGGACCAGGCGGATTTTTATGGGGGTGGGGAGCGGAGATAATATAGTGAGAACATAGAGATACTCATCCTTTTGGTGTTATGTTCTAGAGGGTGACAGAAAATAAGCAGGGATAATATATAGCTTGTGGGACTGTGAAGGGAATAAAAGGAGGCCTACAAGAGGATGCGAACGAACTATTTCCTGCCCAGAGGCAAAGTAAATCCCATGTGTGGAAGGGCTTTGCTGAGAAAGTGCTATTTGGGCAAATGTCTGTAGGGTATGAGGAGCAAATCACACAGACATCTAGGGGAAGGGCTGCCCAACCTTTCCTCCGCCCCAAGCCTTTACAAAAGACCCCAAGGAGGACCTCCAGGACTGCACACCTGCACATGCAGGTAAGCTCAAGGGGCAGTGGAAGCTGAGGAGGAGGCAGAGAGTAGGTCATATGTCAGAGAAAGGACTTAAGCTTTTAGACACAAAAAGATGATAGGAGCCAAAAGCAGAAGCGGGGCAACTCATTGGGATACTGGCACACTACCCAGCAGAGGAGGACTAGGGGAGGAGCAGCAAGGTGGGAGAGCGGGATGGAGCGCCTGTGCATTCTGAAGATGGAGTGTACCACTGCAACTGGCATGTGCCATGGAAGAAGCAGGGGCTGAGGGTAACGTTTAAGCTCTGGGGCTTGCGCAATTCATGGGATTACCGTGGCGAAGATGATGACGAAAACGAATGTAGGGTAGAGTGAGCCAGAATAGGGCTTTTTGAACATGTTAAGTTTGAGATATCTTCTAGGTCCAAGAGAAGCTACCTACCCAGTGTGCCCTGGCTACTTGCTATCCTGTTCTAAGAGAAGTCTACGTGGAGAGGCTATGTGAGTAGCAGTGTACTGGGAATGGAATGGACTCTTCATGAGTGCAATTACTATTATTCTAATAAAAATGTTTTGCAAGAGCTCATCTGTCTGTTTCACGAAGCAAGATACCCTTGTGTATATACCACACTGTAATATCCCCATGCTGAGTAGTCCTGAACTCTTCTCCCTTGAGGTTTGTGGGTATGACATCTTATTTGCCCATTTCAAAGGGATTAAATGCCTCCCTCCCTTCCCTACCTTACCATATTCCCAAGAGGCAGTCATGTGGTTGCCGGAGAGAATAGCTCAGTTGCTCTCACAGTACGTTTTAAGGCAAATGGGAAAACTCTTCGCTCTGAAACAGAAATATCTCAGAGCTATTTGGCTCCAGGATACCCTAAGAAAAAGAAGGATTGATGGGGGGGTGCACAGCAGGACGCTCCATACTTCATCTTCTGCTGGCACAAACGTAGGTGCTATAACACAAGGCTCTTAGATAAATATATCAAAGACCTTCAGCTCTGGGAGGAGTACCAGAAACTGTCTTAACCTGAGGGAGGGTGTGGCAGGGAGGGGCAGTGCAGAGATAGGCTTTACTTGGAGGGAAATGGCAGGTGCCTAATTAAGGCATTTCAATTAGTTCGCCTTGTTCTGTGATTCCCTTTGTGTAAACAAATTAGATGGGAGAATATACTAGCTCTCCAAAACTAGTTCTAAAAAGCCTTTTCATCCCATCAACACCCCTTTATTCTACTCTGAAGAGAACTAAATGGCAATATATGCGTCATACACAAACTTCCTAATGCAAAATAATATTTCCCCCCATTTCATATGAAAGTGCAATTACCCATTCACTTTCAAAGTATAGGTGCTTACTGTAAATTTAGTACAAGTGCTTAGAACCTGGATGCTTTATTTTTACCCAGTGCTAACAGCCTGTGTAACTCTCGCCATCCTTATTTAACACACTCAGTTTCACTGGTGTAATGTTACACGCCTCCTCAAAATGCAAATGTTCTCTTTTTTTTAAATGATAGCAAAAGCATTACTAGATGTAGAAAGAACTAGAGGGGTGTGTGTTTGTGTACAACGGGTAACCCCTATTACCACTGTCATAACCACTCACTTGAAAGCGTAGTCTGTTTTCCCTACAGGAAAGAGAAACCTCATGTGTGACCAAGTTCATTCATCCATTTATTCATTCATCATTTACTTGAATGTTCTACACAAGGTCATATGTGTTTTATCCTATTTAAACTTAGGTATTTTGTCCAACACATACTCTTTGGGTGACCCCAAAGGTAAGGACTTAGGGTGTCTTTGAAACATTCATAGATGCAGACTGCATGTAGTCTGGAGAATGTGGCAATTTCTTAGTTACAGCTGTAAAATATAACACATGAGGGAGCCCATCACTCCCAATCACAGCAAATAAGAAATAAAAATATAATACTTCTTTACATCAAGATGAATTTAAAGACTCCTAACAAAATCAAGGTTTCAAATATGTTACTCATTCTTTTCCGCTTATATTGGTTTGCCAAGTCTTTCATTCACGAATGTATAAAACCAAAATAAAAACAAGAGAGTATGGGTTACCTAAGACTCAACCAGACGCTACTCTCTAAACAGAAATGGGTAAACCAAACTCAAACGGCTAGGGCAATTATGTTTTAACAGACAATTTAGGTTAATAGGGGGAGACACAGATCTGCCACTGTATTTAAGGTGAGGTTACTAATTAACTTTGGTGCCTGGAGTAGTTTAATAAAAGTTTATTGTAGAAGACTAAACGTGGAATTTATAAACCTTACAAAATGCTTGCTATTTTGACTTCTGGTAGCTGTTTGGGTAAGGAGGAAAAAAATGGGTGCTGTTTTCATTCAAAAACTGAGCACAGGCGTCTTTACCTTGGGGGTAGTAAACTAAATAAAGAATTAATGTATCCGAAACCACTAACCCCCTGCCATCACAGTAGCAGATGGTGAATTTTACGCCAAAATATAAGTCCGCCAGGGGAAGGAAAGCCTAAATCACCAGGATTAAGGAAAAAACAAGGCAAAGACACTCGACCTCCCTACTGGAGAAAAGCTGGAAAACAAGAGCAGATGGGCATTAAACGATAGCTTTTTCTACGATCTACTAATAGAAGCCCACAACTGAATTAAATGGCAGAGTTGTGAATGCAATGTGTGTGTGTGTGTGTGTGTGTGTGTGTGTGCGTGCGCGCGCAGGTTCGCCTGTATCTTAAATCTTTCAAGGATTCGGTAGTAACTCGATTTTCATCCGGAGTAAATAGGACGCGATCCCTCTGTGGCTGGGCTTGGTCACCACACTCGCTCGGAACAGACTGAGGCGGAACTGCCGGCAGGACTGCCTACTTCCCCACAGGCTGGAGGCAGCCGCTGGAAACGCTTGCCCAGGCTAGGAGGACAGCGCCTCCAATCGTTCCTCTCTCCTCCACTCCACCAACACCTGGCCCTGCTCCTCTCCTCCCTGGACTTGTGCAAACTGCAATGCCTTGCAACTGGCACAGGAGGTTCGGGATGCTGCGCTTAGAGCTAGAGACTCCTGAGCCGCGAGCCAGGGCCAGTGTCCACAAGCGCCCTCACAGCAGCTTCTGTCCGCCACCGAATTCAACAGTCCCAATCCCGCCCCCCCCCCAGCTTCTCCAGCAGCTTGAGACCCTGGTCCAGGAAGTGCTGCCGGCCAGAGGAGGTGCCATTCTCCAGTGGACAGGCAATCTAGCTCCTAGTTACATCCCAGTTGTCCGCGCAATTCTCTCGGGGTCAGATTGAACACGCTGAGCCCTCGCATGGTGTTTCCTGCAGTCTTTAGCTATCACAGAAACTTTCCAGAAGCGCCGGGTACGGGGGCCCTACACTGTAAAGGGGAGGAGGTGCTGGGAAGGGGGCGGCGAGCGAGCGGGAAAAATGTCGGGGTCCGGTTTCTGTCCCTGACACACGCAGGATCGGGACAGCAGCCTGACTCTGTACCGCCCGTGAGAGACCTCAGGATCCTGCTTTATACCGTTTCCCTTCTTGGGGAGCAGAAAAAAACGCGGAGATCGGGAAAAGTGACACTGCCCACCTAGTAGGGTCACGAACAGAGAACTGCCCAGCTTTCTTCGGGCGCCCCACGGCTCCAGAGGCTGAGCTCCAAGACACAACAAGCAGTCAGGACATCCAACAATCTGCAGCCCGGCAGAGCTTTCATCAGAGTGGCAAGCCCAGAGCTATTTCTTGCCAGGTCTCCCCACCCTTCCCTCTCCCGGGGTACATCTTTTCTCGAGAGGTACAGCACAGGTCTTGGAGGAAGACGCAGCAGGGGCCAGCCCTAGCGTGTAGAGCTCAGTGCTTGAGAGAGACGCAGCTGCGACAAATGGTGCCCTGTTCGCTCGGGTGGGAACTGAGGCAGGGGACAGGACCTAGGGCGGGGGCGCCGTGCTATATACCAAGACACCGCTCCTAGGCACTTACTCCAGCAAACAAAGCCAGGAACCTTTGGTGCCAGCAGCGACCGAAGAGTGGATCCCACCAAGAGAGAGGGCGCGCAGATGCTCAGGGCCATTACAAGTTTCACGCACTCCAAGGAGCCCAGCCCAGAGCCCGCACTGATAACAAAAGATCCTCATCTCTTCTCCACCTCCCCGCACAACCATTTCTCACACACCAGAGCCTAAACCTGTGGCTGGACACAAATAGCTTTGTACTCCCCAATCCTCTCTGGCCCTCGAGAACAGAACCCTTCCCCCTTCCCCGGCACTCGACACCAGGACCCGGCGCTTTCAAGAATCCCACCCTCCAGGGCCGCTCTCCTCCCTACTGCCAAGAGTGAGCTCTTAGCCTCGGGTCCGACACACACACACACACACACACACACACACACACACACACACACACACCACACCGCTGGGCAGGACAGCCATCCTCTCGGTCTAAGTCCGGGGCGGCGCCGGTCGTGTGCGCGCCTCGGGTGGGGAAGCTTCTGACATGGAGCCCAGAGTCTCTGGGGCTCAATACTGAAAAGAGCTGCAGGCAGGGCTCGGGGCTACTCCCCCAGGAATGGACAACGCTCGGGAGACAGAGACTTAAGACCAAATACAACACAGGCATTACAAAGCACACAACGCGCACCTGGGGTAACCCTGGGACCCTCACCCAAGCCTGGATCTAGGAGGTGGGGCGCTCAGGGACGTTAAAGCCATACCTTTTCGGTGCATCGACGGGCAGGCTGCCGCGGCTCGGAGCGGACTGGCACGGCGTGTATCCCATTTAGTAATCCATTATCGAGAAGATCTCTCTGGGCCTTGAGCTGCGCTCTTTCCTTCGCAAGCCTTTGTCATTCCTACATGTGTGCTTGTCTCTTTGGGGGCAACAGTCACGGCGATTACTTTCTGGGATGCAAGCGAGCTGTGTTCATCTCCAATGACAGAAGAGGACCGGAGAAGGGAAAAAAAAAAGGAAAAAGGAAAAAGAAAAGAAAAAGGGAAAAAACGGAGAAAGAAAAACCAGCGAGGACCAGGGTAAATGTTCAAGAAACTCTTTTCCAAATCCAAATTCCACTTGGATTCACTTCTGAGTCCCCTCAGCTGTGCCAGCGCCCATTAACTAGTCATTTCAGGGCGGGGGGCGGGGTGGGGGTTGAGGCAGAGGTGCAGGACTCTGGCCGGCTCTGCAACCCCGAGCTCAGTGTCCCGGGTGTGGCGACGCTGGCCGCGGCCGCACGCTCCTAGGCGGGCATCTCTGGCAGTCGGCACCGCGGAGAAGCGCCTGTGCTGCGTCCCGAGCGCCTAGGCAGCCGAGTGCGTGGGGAGCAGAGTTGGCTGCAGCCTCACCCCGTGCGGCTCACTACTCCAGTGTCACCGGAGAGGCCGACGCTCCGGGCGGAGCCAAGTCCCGGACTGGATTGCGCAGAGCGGACTCTCCTCCAGCAACCCCGCCTCCCAGGGCTGCTGTCTCCGACCCGAAGGAGAGCTGTGGTTTGTGCGCCAGGGAGAAGGAGGGAAACAGCGCGAGTAAACCAAAGGAAGGGAAGACTTGACGCCGTGTGGCTGCAGGTAGAGCTTCGGACTGAGTCGACAGCCACTTCTTACCGTCTCAATTCCCCGCCCCGGAGGCGCGCACCCGGGAGGTCCCAGTGGGGGCGACTCCAGGAAAAGCCCAGCCCTGGTCTACCCACCCCCACATCGGCTCTAGCAAAAAAAAAAAAAAAAAAAGCAAGAAAAAGAAAAGAAATCCCAGACAACATTGATGAGCCCTGCCGAATTAGAAAAAGAAATAAAAATAGACAGAGAGGAACAAGTTACAAGAAAGAGTTTGTTCATTGATTTTCTTAAGTGGAAAAGTTTTAAAGGGACGGCGAACCTTTCTATTTCTGATTACTGTATCAGGAGGTAGATTCTGGAAATGATGAACCCTTTTCCTGCCCAGATGATTGGATACAAGACGGTGTGGTTAAAAATAGTTTCTCTCACACACCAGTTCATAACACACGTTAAGTAAACATATAAACTACGGTACTGAGAACGTGGTCAACGACTGCGATCTGTTTGAAAACGTCAAAATCCGCGGTGAGGATTTTTCTTAGAAATGAGTAAACTTTAGACATAAGACTCAAACAATACCAACGGGAATCCAGCAGCTTCTTGGAAAAGGGAAATCGCAACTATTTCCAAGGCTCTATTGTTATGAGCGCATGAAGAATGGCAGGCACGGCCTCTCTCCGCTGCCTGGACTTACAATAGCAAAGAAGTCTTGCAGTTTACAGGCTTGTGCCAACTGGTCAGGCCACACCACGGTCCCCTCCCCCAGCCGCCGTGCTCTCGCTGCCGCGCCGGCTGCTCCCCGCAAGCAACTGTGCGCCCGGGCTCCTGCTCCCAGAGTAGGTTTCGCAGATGGTGCCCACTGAGGCCGCAGCCTTCCAAGAAAGTAACGCTGGGTGGCCAAGCAATTCCCGGAGCAATCTCTACTGCACGTTAAGTCAGCGGAGGAAAGCAAGTGGGAAGGAGGATCGTAGTCTCAGACCCAGGTTGGCTGAGAAGCTTCATATTAGAAATTGTACCTGTTCCCCAATTTGGAGCTAGTGCTGCTAAGTCCACGTTCCCTGTATTCCATTCCAGCATGTGCAAAAATCTGCTCGTAAGTGCTCTGGAAAGAAAAAAAAAACGAATACGTGACAATGTCCTCCACACCTCCGCCCTCGGGCTTTTTTCCCCCCTAACAAAACCACCTGGGGAAAGGGTGGGAAGAATGATTAAAAGAGAAAAGAAGTTCTGTTGTTCTCCAAAGCTACCAGCAGGGGCCGCTATCCCCACCCTTCCTAGGCCAGAAAAAGTAGATACAGATCCCGGGTGGTTGGGGGCGCGGCCCTAGGTGCGCGCGCAGCACCCTCAGTTCTGGGCGCGACTCTGGAAGAAGACTGGGCACAAGAGGTGGTGGTCGACTTGCTCCGGTTCTAAAGACTTGGGTGGGGACTGCCTTCCATTGTCGCCCTCCTAGCTCTGGGACTTGGTGGGACAGGCTTCCACGTGGAGGCTAGCACCCAGATTTAGGCTAGCGATGGGCTGGCTCAGTGGCAGTCAGTCCTTCGTCCGGTATCTCCACCCTGCGCGGGTCGCCAAGGCTCCCTCTTCGCTCCCCACCGCTGATTTACATGCTAATTATGTCTGGGAAAAGTTCTTTAATTGGCAGAATTAGGCAGAGCAAACGAATTGTTTCACAGACTGAACCAAATTAATTCCGGTTTAACTCCTTGCTTTGGAGAAACAAACAATTAAGCTGTCTTGTTTGCTTTATGGATATATTGGAAGTGCCCCCACATCGCGTTTCAAGATACTGTTTAAAGGGTAATTATTTTCAATATTAATACTTGTATGTTTAACTTGTAGTATCCCGAGCCACGAGGAGGTAGATTAAATTTACCTAATTTAAAAGTGTGGGATACAAGAGGGAAAGAATTTGGATTTACTTTTGAAGGTAAAGAAATACCACCCAGAATCTTACTGGCAATTATTAGATCCTAAAATCTTAGTATCCAATTCGGCGCCTGATGTCCTGAACACGTGGTACTACTTTCATACTCGCCAGAGACAAAGGATGCTCCAAGAACCAGGAAGAAAAGTCAGTCACTAGAAACCTCATGATGCCATTACCCCTTCGCAACCTCAGACTCTCCTCAAAACCTTATTTAACTTTTCAGCAAAATCGCTGCCCCTCCAAAGCTCTTGGAGTCTGCAATTTACCCTGCTACTCAAGCGAAAACGCCAATGAGAGTAAAGAATCACCGAATGTCAGAACTTGAAAACTTAGCAGGTTTTGTAGTTTAGTGAGGCTACCTAGGGTTAGGCAACATATCGGCTGGTCATCTTGGATGAATCCCTTATCTTTCTAGAGCCACAGTTAGCCTACCTGCCCCTGGGGTTCGTAACTGATTCACTTCCTAGGAATGTTATGGATTAACCAGGATGAATGGAGAATCCAGGACACCCACTTCCCGGTAAGCTTTAGCAAGAGACTCAATCATCCTCCACATCAGTCCTAAGGTCAGATTTTACAAGGGTCAGATGGAGGCCCAGAGAAAGAGGTGGCTTCCCTTGTGTGGAGAATTAGGTCAGGCCTGGAAGCTACCCTTAATGACTCTCAATAACTACGTGACAGCATCCACTTCCTCAAATCACCTGAAAAGGTGTGTATGGGGGAGGGGTAAAATAAGACTTAAAAAAAAAAAAACAAAACCAGTAAGCTTCCCAGCTTGCCTTTAAAGAGCACATCCAGGCATTTGATGAGAATCTCTGCTTTAAAATACAAAGCCTGGGAGAAAGGGAGGGCTGCTGACTGTTCCCTGTGGGTATGAAATCCTGGGGGACCCTGGAGAGCCTAGTTTAGGGATCTCACTCACAGCCAGAAACCTGTCAGTAACCCATGCATGTTATTCAAATTCCTTTTCTATTTAAATCTGTGATGTCAAAATCCGTTTACTATTAGAACTACCAGGGAGTATCTTAAAGGATGCAGTTGCCCAGGTGTCAAAGATGGGACCTTGGCATGGGTATTTGTGGAACCTTCCCAGGCAATTCTAATGTGAAGCTTCATGGAACCACTGTCACAATGCATCCTGGGTATGTTCTGAATGTTGCTTTCTCCAGCACAGCCTCTGTCCCTCTCCTCTCCTCTCCTCTCCTCTCCTCTCCTCTCCTCTCCTCTCCTCTCCTCTCCTCTCCTCTCCTCCCCTC
>JAQHUG010000065.1:4926299-4959655 GCA_028555095.1 Dicrostonyx torquatus
ACACACACACATACACACACACACACACACAATTGGAGCTCCTGCACAGAATTCAATGAACAAAGAAAAGAAAAGCAAACAAGCTGAAATGAATCAATTAGGGTTACATTTCTGTATTGTGTCAAAGAAGGCCACTCTCACTACCTTGGTCACAAACACATACATGCAGCATAGGTTCACTTAGGCCAACAGAATTCTGAAAACAAATGAGCGCAACTTTCCTTCTGAGCTCTACCGTTTGGAAACTGCAGCTGTGGCTGCACAACTGATCATGAAATATTTATAAACTTCGGTGACATGATTTCCAAACTTCACCAATGAAGCTCACATATCAATTTAATTGCAACCATAAACCTGACTTTAGCATCTGGATTGTCACAGCCTGGGTTTCTTGATCAGGTTCAGTCCTGGCATCTTCCTTTCCCAACAGCCAAGGTACTAACTGGGGATCAGGTGCCACTCATGAAATAGGACCAACACGTTTTATTACGAGGATTATCGCTAGGGGTCTGTTTACTCAGATGTAGTAGGTAGTTTGTCACCAGTGGCTTGATCGAGTAATAAGAACTATCAGTTTTCATCCTTTGTTACGTGACTCATGTTAGAACCAGACTGCGGCTTCTCAAACATGAGCATACGTGAGAACACCTGACAGCGACACATTAAAAAAACAAACAAAGCGGCTCCAGTTCCCCAGTTATGGAATTTCCCAGTTCAGATGTAGCGGCTGGGGCTGAGGAACTTGGATTTCTCACCAATCTCGTCATGATACCAAAACTGCACTTCGGTATGAGCTCGGTAGAAAAACACAGCGAGACTTTGCCTCTTGCTTTCATGAAGTCCCATGCGGGCAGGCTGTTCTGCCTATATTTAGAGCCCGTTTCCTTCACACAAGAAAAGAACAGAAGAAGCTACGGACTTCCTTTGAGTCCCCTGGCTCCCTATTCACTTAGGAGCACTCACTCCGGAACCCTGGGATATTCCAGGTACACTCTTAGAATATTCCAGGTCTGTGTCTTAGAATGCTGTCCCACAATGTTTCTTACATGTGTAGGTAAAGAAGAGTAGCAAAACTATTTACCACTGGTGGTGATGATAAGCAGCAGTGTGGCCATAGCAAAAGCAAAACAAGAATGGAAACAATTTAAACATCTATCAATGAGGAAAAGAAGAAACAAAATAGAAGCAACTTAGACACTAAAACACCAACCACACTGAGGCAAACTTTCCCCATAGGCATCAACATGCATAGCTCATCCAAGACTACAATACAGTCCTCCACACTGTAAATGCAATGAAGAAGGAAGGTAGTTTTCGGGGCTCTCCATCTTGCTATTCCTCCTGCTTCCCAGCCTTCCCAGCCTCCTTACAGCAATTCCCAGCACCCTCCTCAAATTGACTGTAGACAGATATTTCTTTCATCTGCCAGCTCACAAAGAAACGACATGGAGACTTAATATTAATTATGAAAGTTTGGACTATAGCTTAGGCTTGTCCCATTAGCTCTTACAACTTAAATATACCCATTTATATTAATCTACGTTTTATATCATGACTTTTTAACCTCTCTTCCATCTTGCGCCTCCCATTTCCTCTCCTTCTCCTCTGGTGTTTCCTGCATGCCTAGATTAATTTCCAACTTCTTCTCTGTCTGCCCTTAAGTCCCGCCTGTATCTCCTGCCCAGCCATTGGCCGTTCGGCTTCTTATTACACCAATCACAGCAATACATTTTCACACAGTGTACAAATAGCTTAGATTTCTTTTACTTCTTCCAAGAAGTCTTGATCTCAGACTAACCTTCTCACTCCTACCACCCCAAACCCAGGCAACACCTGTGTTTGCTCTGGCATCTCACTGTATTTTTCTCACAGAGGCTGTCTTACCACAGAACCCCTACCTCTGTTTCCACTGCAAGCACATGGAACAGTGGACAAAAGGATGCCCACAGGTTTAAGGGATTGGCACTAGGATTTATTTGTGGTTAGTCAAATAGTGAGATGGTCTCACTGGCAGCTGAAGGAAGTTTGAGATTATCCTTTTATTTCTTTGAAGGGTCATTAGTACCTTAAAGAAAATTACTGTTTTTTAAATGCAAAGATCTCTGAAGGTGGTTAAATAAATACATCGTTATACTAGAAACAGGACTGCCAACCAAGACCCAATTTGCTAATTGGGTCTGTAAGTCCTTTAAGGTCTATTTTTGGTACCAATTAGTCTCTTCGATTTTCCTCTATTCTATCATATAGAGATTGTCTTCTGCTTTCACGCCATAAATTTAAATATTTCTGGGTATTTATTTGCTTCTTTACAGCGCTGATGGCACTAGGCTGACTTCTTCAGTCACATAAATTTGGAAATTTGTCAGAAGTATGTAATCTGTGAATGGCCCTTGAGTTTTGGTAATTGCACTGTGGCTGGGACCTCTCGTTTGAAGACTTCAGCTGAATGGTAGAGGTGACTGCTTTAGAATGACTCTGCGCTTACAGATGGAGAACATTTGCATGTGGGACACATTAGCAGCCTTTATGAAATATTTGATAAATTTTGGCTCTTATCAATCAGGGTCACTGCTCTGTTACATACAAGGTCAAATTCCACCATTACTGCCACTGTGTGGCTAATGCTGCTAGTAATACCTACTTATCCCGTGTATTCCATTATCATACACACACCACACATATCGCAGACAGACACACAGACATACACACATACACATAAATTATGCTGCAGCAGGATCTGGTTTTAGGAACCATTACTTTCTTCATTTATTGAGCCAGTCATTGACTCAAACCTGCTGAATGCCCGTATTTTCCATTTTGAGAAATCCAGGAACCAGCAGCATCTCTGCTCCCACGAAGGCAGGTAAGTAGCTAGCCCAGGAAAGAGAAGCAGTGTCTAATAGTGGAAAACACTGAATTTTCTTTACTTTTTGTAAAGACAGCCAAGGGGATTGAAAGCAGCTAGAAGTGGAGATTGTTACTGAGTCTCTTATTGCTGCTGTAACAAATGATCAGGATCTCAAAACAAGACAAATGCATTTATTCTACTGTTAGGTCAGAAGTTCACCAAGGGTCTCCTTGAGTAAAATTAAGATGCTGTGGGCAGGACTGTTCCCTTTGAGGAAACTCTTACAGTGGGAGTTTTATTTGCATCCTTCTGCTCATTATCCTTACTTTAGTCAATAGCTTGGCATCTTCAAGTTACCAAATACAGGGTAACTCTTGCATCTCAAGACAATCCCAGGTTCAAGGCTTCAGAGACTAGGTTCAAGGTTCAGGGATTAGGGTGATAACCTCCAACAGAGTCACTCTGTTGCCCCCTTTGGGAGGTCAGGGAAGGGTTGGACTGAATTGACCTGAGTGAACTGTGTAGACTTGGTGGAAGGGTTTCTCCAGAAATTCATGTGGCAAGGTGAGCTGAGGTCTGTGTAATTACTGAGCAAAGGTGGGAGAGAATGGTGTAGAAAGACATGGTTGGCACAGGGCAGAGACTGAAGTTTTCGGAGAAGTGGACTGGGTAACACGACTTTGTCGGTCTTCCAGGGAAAATTTTGGGCTTCTCTGAGGGGAGTAGGAAGCTTAATGGAGTCTTCTGAGATGTGTAAGGCTTTGCATGTCTCTGGGAGAGAAAATGAACTTGTAGGTATTTCTGTTATGGTGGACGTTTCAGAAAGGAAGAGAATTGCCTCTGAGGACTCCTGGTGAGGCAGCTGAGGAAGGGAGAATATGTTCCCCCACAGAAAGGTAATGAGTGTGATCTCGTCAGTCTGCTTCCCTCCTGAGAGAGCCAGGGATGAACGATCAGACACTTCAACGACCTTGGCTCCACTTCTTTGTCCTCATTTTTCTCCTCAACACAGATGAGAGACGTAGAAATGTCACAGGCCTGAGCACATGTGTATAAAGGCTGTAAGGTCCTTGTTTAGAATTAGTCTTCATCTACTTAAAAGCCACTTTCAGGTCTTAGAGAAATACAGCTCAGTATTTAGAGTGTTTGCCCGTGTTTGGGGTCCTAGATTAGGTCTCAGATTCATAGATTTTTCACTGCTGTGGGGGAAAACCTGGGAGAAGAAGATTAAAGAAGGAGAATTGTATTTGGCTTGGTTTGTTTCAGAGGTTTTCAGGCCCTGCCTGCTGGTCAGCTGGCTCTATTGCTGGTCCATAGCAAGTGGAAAGGATCATAGATGAGAGCCACAGTAGAAGGATACCACTCAGGAGATGACAACCAGAAAGCAAAGGGCCGGGGGCAAGATACCTTCTTAGGGTATGCCACAGTGACCTACTTCCTCTCATGAGGCTCCTCTTCGTACCTCCTCCCATCACCTCTCAGCAATGCCCTCAGCCACACCACCACTTAGGGATTTACCCAATGATTAAGTTAAAGCCTCTTCAGTCTCATTACTTTCTAACCATGAGATCTACCAGCTGAGGACTCAGCCCTCAATACATACTTTTGGAGGGATACTTTATATCTACGCCATAACATCACCACTGAAAACATAAACCAATATTTCCTAAAATATTAAGGAATATGATAGCCCCCAAAACCTTTTTGAAGTGTTATTTGTAATGATAAATGATATGCTCTTGATTGATCTGTCATTTGGCCATGGTGGTTGCTATTTCCTCATCACAGCTTTACACTTTTCTGAGACTTTTCTATTTACTATTTTTTAAGATCTGGCAGGTACTGAATGAACACTAATCAATCTAGAATCCAAGTATTTTTTTCACATTAAATATGATGCTTTTCCAGAAAATATTTTATAGTGATCTTTAAGTAAAAGGGCAAGCGGTCTGTAAAACACACAGCTCACTCTTCTCCAGCTATCACACAGCAATTACTTAAAAACTAGAGAATCTCCCTTCTCTTTCAGAAGCTCTTCCTTTAAAAAAAAATATGCAGTCAGCAACTTAGAGCTAAAGACAATAAAATTCACAGTTTTGCAGCTGCTGTTCCTGTTTATAGGATCTGGGTCTCCAGCTAACCTCACAGTGTGGTTGGAAAAGAAAAGTTGTTCCCTGGGAATTTGTAAAAGAGATTTTGACAAGAGCCCCATGCGCTAACCGCTGAGTGCCCAGCAAGACTTCATAGAGGCAAAGCATCCATCAAAAATTTAGGGGAGCAGGGAGAGGGGCCTACGTTTGTCTTGGCAAGGATTATGTTACTACGACCGAAGCCTGTGGACCAGGGTGGACCATAACCATAGCTACAGAAAAAGCTGAGTCACAGGAGAAGTGTTTCAGAGATGCCTGTGTTCTGTCATAGGGACTTTATATGCAATTCTAACACTGAGCCTCCTGTTAAAACTCAGTTTAAAGCAATAGAAAAATCATGGATAGATGTACCAAAACCTGTCTCTCTGTGACCTTTCTCTGCAATTCTGCCACAGAGAACTGTGCATGAAAGAGTCTCCTAGGATCTAAACAGTGGTTTATGCCACCGGAGGTCTGAATGCTGGATTTTAATTGAGAGTTTCAAATATTAGAAAGCAAACCATTTTCTTCTTGATGGGATTGAGGAGATGATGATATTCTTGGAAAGTTTTGACAAGAAAGGTTATGGTGGGAGAAACAGTAGAGGCTAAAATCTCACTACCCTTCTTCCCAGCATTCCCATCGGTCTACTCCACCTACATGATTTCTGCCTTATCAAAAGGTCAAGGCAGTTTCTTTATTCACCAATGAAAGCAACACAAATACAAAAGAACTTCCTACACCATTTCCCCTTTTTCTGTTTAAACAGAAAGGAAGGTTTTAACTTTAACATAGTAACATTACATATAACAAAATAGTTATCAAACAAGAATTACAGTTACAATATTTATATCTATTTTATCTTTTATCAGAACAAAGGAAAAGTATAACTGAATTCATGTGCTCAGTTTAGATCTGAATTTAGGTGGAATAGCTGAAAAATATACTCAAATCAAGAAGTTTTTTAGTATAAATCACAGACCGTGTGCTCTGTGAAGGTCTTTGGCTATTCAATAGCCACCTAAACAAATTTTCTGCTCTGGCGGTGGCTGGACCCAAAGTGTGCGGTGCAGGGTGTGGTGGGTGGCGAGGGGAGCAGTGGGCAGCACGGGGTGCAGTGATGGAGCTCGGAGCTCTGGGACAGTCTATGCCCAAATGAATGCAGCATGGCCATGGCTGGCCAGAGTTACCAGAGATTGTAGTGGTCCCACATTGGGCACCAGGTGTTGCTGATTAGGTTGGTATGATAAATAACCAGGCCAGCTGAAGAATAACAATTATATTTTAATGGTTATAAGAGGAAACTCACGATACAAGAGTGGGAGGTCCGACTTCCTATCTGTCTGGTGAGAGCCGTGTAGAGAGAGTGCGCACCTGGGTTCTCTCAGTTTTTCCTCCTCCTGGCTCCAGGTAGCCATACCTTAACTAGATGTGATTGGTTGACAGAGTTTCCCCATCATTGGGAAAACTCACACGCTAAAAAGAAAGAAACAGAACCAGAAAGTTTGTCTAGGAGAGCCTAAAGGATTTTTTCTTTTTTGTATTAGCAGTTAATATCTGGCTGCTCTCATTAACCAAAACAGACTGAACACCAGATCCAGATGAAAAGCAAAGAAATAGTCAATTAGCCAGGTGTCTCCAAATATCTAGGGTTTTGTCATCAAATAGATAAAGAATCTCAATGACTGACTGAACTTTTTACTTGGCATTTATGTATCTTGACAAGATATGACAGCCAAAATCTGCTTGGCACCTGCCCATAGAAAATACACTTCCCTCTCTGGCTGTGTTTCAGTGCAGTCCCACTCAAGACAGCCTTTACGGGCGTGTGTTTGGGTTGCCCCCTCCCCCTGCACAGCACTCTGCTGCCACTATCTCTGTGCATTAGAATGAGAATTGATTTTAGGCACATTGTCATCACACACACACACACACACACAAAAAAAAAAAAAAAAAAAAAAGGTGACAGTATTTTGAAAGCTATTCCCAAATTCTTGGGAAGACCCAGAATTCTTCCCTTTCAACAGCCTAAAGTGCACTGGTGTTCAAGAATTTTAAAAATCATTTTGATTTTCTTCTCATCTGTGGAAATGATGGTGGAGCAAGTCCTGGTGCTGCTGAAAGCCTTTTGTACTAGGGGTCGCAAGACCCCTCCTCAAAGGGCTAGATGGGAAATATTATGCACCTGCTTTTGTTGCTACCTATGAGTTCTGTGACTCAGAAGCAGCCCCACATCATGCATGGACACATATGTGTGTGGACGTGTGTGTAAATGAGAAAAACTGTGAGCACAAAGAGACCTTTATCATGGACAATAAGATTGGCATTTTTACAAAATGGTAGTGTGTCATGTGTGAGTACTCTTTCGATTGTGTTCCAACCATTTAAAAATAATAGAGTAATGCCTTGCTCTCGGGTTCTACAAAAGCTGGCTGTGGGGTGGGATTAGTCTGTGGGTCAAGTTTGCCAGTCTCTGCCCTCAAACTTGAGAGATTTAGATTATTAATAGCACTGTGATCACAGTTAGCCACTGCAGCCTGTTTAAAACGCACCAACCGCTATACTAAACGCTATATGCTCTCTAACAATTAAATCCTTAAAATAGCCCCCATGAGACAGTCATTCTCATTTCTTTTAGTGTACAAAGAGGAAATGAAAACGCAGGGATGTCAAACAACAGAGCCACTATCGACAGCGGTGTTGATTGCTACTGAACATGGGTGGTCAGTCGAGGTGACAAGTGGAGGTCAGAAACCAGTCCTCCGGCCTCTAGGGTACTTCATCTGCCAAGAGGTTTTCCTGCTCCCAATTTTCACTGGAGTCCTCGGGACTAATCTGTTTAGTATCTTGCCAAAGACCACATCCTTATTAAGAATTCAAGTCAAGATTTGAACCTCAGACTTTCAATTGAAAAGCTTTGCCACTGAAGTAACTCCTTGAATGTTTTGCTTTTATTATTATTGTGGTTAGCATTATTATAATAAATAAACTGCAGACTTTTTACAATCTGTGTGTGTGTGTGTTGGCGTGCGTGTGCATCAAAGGACAACTTGCAGGATCAGGTCCTCTCCTTTCACCCACCATGTGGCTCAAACTCAGGTTCTCAGACTTGGCAGCAGCCACCTTTTCCCACTAAACCATCTTCCTACCCCCTTGCATGCCCTTTAAATGTATTTTACATTCCAGAGGTACTTTCAGCACAAACCTTGTTGGTTCTATTATCAGTTCTTTCCTACTTCCCCAGGATTCAGGCTCTCACACTATGTTCCTACAGTTAGAAGCCTTTGTCCCCATTGTGCCCCCACATGTTTCATGTCACCACATGTCAAGTGTCAGAAGACATGAGCCAGCAGTAGTGAAGAATATTATAAGAATGAAAACACTGTAAGGGTGAAAGATTTGTTTTTACTTCTCTGAGTCTTTCCCAACCCAGCCAAGGCTAAGGTGAACAATAGTTTAAAACAGCAACCTGAACTGCATCGCCTGATGTGTGACAAGTGGCAGGCGTTGGAATGAGCAAACTATGCCCCGTTCTAAGAGACCGGCTGATTGAGAGATTCCCTAAACAGAATGAGGAACTCGTAGCTCCAACTGGCCACACCAATTCCACTCTTCAGAGCGTTTGGGCCTCTGTTTGTATGTATTTTCTTTTCCATTGACAGCTAAACCCTCATCCCATCATTCCCTACTGAATCCATCACTGAATGGCCTCCCATTTATTCTTCTTACTCCCAGACTCCCTGCCAGTCATAACACACCATGCTAATCTTAGACTCTGAGCAGGAAACGTCATTTCGTGGCCTATTGTGAGACTCTCTGTGCGTGCCCTATTACTTATGGTAGCCAGCTCAAACTTCCGAGTCAGGATCTCAGGACCCTCTAAGTGTGACCTGCTTTTGTCATTCATTATCCCCCCCTTGCCGTTTACTCTGAGATAGTACACGCATGCTCAGCACTGAGTCCTTGCTCGTGCTGTTCCACATACACCCTTATGCTCATACTGTTGGGGTATCACCACACAAATACCCGCTTTGCATGAGATTCATGGAGATCTCCAGCAGATGGTCCTGTCTGTAGTACAGGACCATGTATGTTTTGTTTTCTGTGTGTTTTGTTTGTTCTCAGATCCACGGTCTCCGTTCTGCATCTGGAAGACCCTAAACTCTTCCAGCCGGATCACCTACCCTTCCTGCAGCTGCCTGGAATTCTACACACTGGGCTTGGGTCTGTAAGTGGTGATTCGCCCTCCGGCTTTCTTTTTCTGAACCCCAGCTCTTACTATAATTTGCCTACTTGTCTCGAAAGACAAGTCAACATATAAAACAATGGAATTTTAGTTTGTCTTGGGATAGTCTGACTTCTTCCCTGGGGCTCTGTCCCGGTTCTGGCCATCTTTCACAGAGCAAAGTGCTGGGGGCCAAGAGACACTGGCTTCTCTGTTTTTGCTGAAGATGGGATAGGCTGAGAGCTTGTCATTTCTGTCCTTAGTTTTAATGGTCTTCTGCTGTTCCCATGTCATGCTGGGAGCCCCGGGATCTTTGTGAAGCCACTTATATTTCTGTCAATGCACACAATGTGGCCATCCCGTTCCAGGCTGGCAGCCTTCCTAGTGGGCTGCTTAATGTGGGGCGCTGCCCCCCTCCGCTCCTGGGACTGGTTCCAGGCCTCTGCCTCTTCCCCTTGTCTCTAAACCCAGAGTACTTGGGAAGTTTGGGGGAGTCTTCTTCATCCTGTTTCTTCAGGGTGTGAATAGAGAACCTCTCTTCCCCTAAGGGGTAGGCGTTTATGAAACAAAGACACAAAAGCTGTGGTTTGCCCTGTTTCCCACTCTGCTGTATGGCTCTCTGGGGTGGGAGCCATCTGATCTGGTGCTGGAGGGGGCAGGGTGGGAAGGGAGGAAAACATAGGAACTGTAGAGAAAGGGGGGAATGAAGATCTGGAAACAGCATCTTCTCAGGATTTGGGGCGTTTTCCTTCGTACCCTCAAGCTGCCACTGTGGTAAGTCAGGAGCCAAATGCAGCCTGGCCTCCCTCAGTGCCTTCTTCATGTTTACCACGGCAGCAACAGGCATCGCTAACTCAAGGACCAGAGTTTTCAGGGTGTTATGTCTATCTGTCTGCTCACTTTTACTCCGGATTATGCTTAATTAACATTGCTATATTTTTGAATGAAAAAAAATCCTTTTTCAAATAGGTGGCTTTTCATTCTACAGTGAGGTATTTTTCTAGGGAGAAAACTGAGGAAGAAACGGAACGTCCGTTTTCTAGAAAAGTAATTTAGGCTCCTGTCAACATCAGCAGGTGAGCATGTGGAATCTGGGCAGGTCACTGGCAGATGAGCCCCATCTGGGGACCTAATGCCTTAGAATAATTCATTCATAAACAATGTCCGTCTATTAGCTAGGCCAGGAATGTCCAAATGAATCCAAAATATTGCTGTGGAACTGTAGCAGATGCTACAAACAGAACATACCCATGGGATGCCTCGAATCAGCTGTGAGTACCACTGCAGAGCCTTAGAGGACCCAAAAGACAACAGTAGCACTGGACTGTGATGCCCACACAGGAGTCAGACCCTGGGGATTGACCTGTGATCTTATCACTTGAGGCACCAGGATGTGGCCTCTTCTGGCAATTCTATTTTCTTCATCCATCAAAATGGGAACTGCTGGACATATAGTAAGCACCATGTAGTTTTTGCTATGTTTATTAGTAAAACCTTTTTTTTGCCTTGATCTCTATTACCTTTCCTTCCTTCCTCTTTTTTTCTTTGTCTCTTTCCTCATTGCCTTCTCTTCTGCTTCTTTCTTTTCTTTCTTTGTTTCTTTCTTTCTTCCTTTCAATTCTTTCTTCATCACATGAGTATTTCTTAACTTCTAAAGAGATTATTTATGATTTACCATTCTGTCCATTATGCTGTGGCTAGAACTGCAAATAATTCAATGCCATCTGTCATTTTAGGGCATTTAGCCTCATGGCAAATGTCCTAGTTAGTGTTTACATTGCTGTGATAAAAATACCTTGACCAAAAGCAACTTGGAGAGGAAAGGGTTTATTTCACTCACAGTGCCAAATAATAGTCTGTCAGGGACCATGGCCCCAACATAGAAACTATTACTTTACCCTAAGTGTATTGGTACAGAGGCGCGTGGAATAATGAGGCACAGTTCACACAGTCATCTCGGAAGGGTATCTCAGGCTTCATCTATCCTGAAGATCTACCCGCGTTTATTCTACAAAACACCTCTTATCCCCCATCCCCTGTAAACCAAGGTGGAATACTCATTAATATTCCTTTTCTGGGGGATGCAACTTAATTCACCAGCTTTGGAATCAACACTTCTTCCCAGGCGATCTACATTATAATAAAGGGGAAGGAGCTCCTGGCCTTTGTCTTGTGGTTGGCTTGTTTGGCAGGTCTGCAGCTGCCAAGGAAATTAAGCATGGCCAGAATGCCTGCATGTAAATATCTTATATGAAATATGGGCCCATAATAGTCAATCATTGCCATTTGAAAGAAAATGGCCCCCAAGGGGAGTGGCGCTAATGGGAGGTATGGCCTTGTTGGAGGGAGTGTGCTACTGTTAAGGACTTTGAAGTCTCATATATGCTCAAGCCATGCCCAGTAAAACAAACCACTTCCTCTCGCCTGCAAGTCAAGATGTAGGACACTTGGCTACTGCTCCAGTACCATGTCTGCCTGCAAGCTGCCAAATTGCACCACGATGATAATGGACTGAACTTCTGAAATGCAAGCAAGCCACCCCAGTTAAATATTTTCCTTTGTATGAGTTCCCGTGGTTGTGGTGTCTCTTCAAAGCAATAAAAACCCCTAACTAAGACCATCACCAAAAGCAGTGAGAGAAGGAACTCAAATAGGACAGGCGCCTGGAAGCAGGAGCTGATACAGAGGGCAAGGACATGGACTGCTTCCTGACTTGCTAAACCTACTTTCAAACAGAATGAGGAGCCCAGGGAGCCCAGGGATGGCCCCACCCACAATGGTCTAGTCCCTCCCCCATCAATCACTAACTAAGAAATGCCCTACAGCTGGATCTTATGAAGGCATTTTGTCAATTGAGATTCCCTCCTTTCAAATCCAGGTTGTGTCAAGTTGCCATAAAACTAGCCAGCACAACCAGCACTGAAATAGGCAACTATTTTATGGTTTTGATGTCCCATCTGAATTTTCGGCAACTGGTTTCTAGTCACTGTATTAATGTGTGTTCTTAATCATGTCAGGCACAAGGAGTCAAAGTCTAAGAAATACTGTTTTAGGCGAACATTGAAAGCACATTTGTCAGGCTTCCGAGATGACTCAGTGAGTAAAGACACTTGCTACCGAGACTGATGGCCTGAGTTTGATCCCTGGAGCCCACATGAGGGAAGGAGATACCAACAGAATCATTGGCATAGTCCTCTACCTCTTTATAGGCACTGAGGCAAATGTGTAAATAAATGGAAAGGAAAAGAGCACATTCTATCTTGTTCAAAGCATGCTGGCTCCCTGGAGGTATGGCTACCAAAAAAAAAAAACAACAACAACAAAAAAAACCACAAAAAATAAAAAACCACAAACAAAAAACAAAAACCTAGCCAGTTACAGCAATGAATGATGAATGAATGCTAGGAAAGTCATGTTAACTCAAATACCACAGCTGTGCCACCTAAGAAGCTGGGTTTTAGGATTTCTAAAATGATTGATTCTCTTTCTTATCACCTGCTACCGTAGGCTGGATTGATGGTTAGGGGTTTTGTTTGTTAATCTGTTCTGTATTAACAACAACTTATGAGTCATATATGCCTTGAACTCACGAGAACTAACTACTCCCAGGACTGAGTCAGAAGGCTCTACCCATGGAAAATCCATATTAGACACGATTATGAAGGGCTGGGTGCTCATAAAGGCCCATTCAAATATATTAAAAGCAGTACTTTATGGTGTCCTACTTTCAAAAGAGAATTTTAGGGGTTCAAGGGAGAATTATGAGAGTCTGGGAATACGATCAAAGTGCAATCTATTAGTTTATAAATATCATGATGAAATCAGCTATTTTGTACGATGAATATGTACTACTAACTTTTTAAAAGCAAAAATTCTATTAGTTTTAGGCTTTAACAACTTAAAAAACATTTGGATATTTTCCATGCCCGCTCCTAACTAAGCATAGGGATTAACAAAGGATCAATTTCAAGTTTTAAGGTATGTAGAGGGTGCAGCACTCTAACTGGTACCACTGTGATATTCTGCAGCTTCCAATCTTTGGCACTAAGTCGCACAGAAGGAAGACATTCTCCGAGGACAGGCTTCTACAGCCACTAAGTCCTCCCATGTTTCCTGTACCCATACTCTTATTAAAAGATCATATCAGGATTCAAATCAATGGCAGATTCTTCTCCGCATCACTGACTTGTCTTAGTGCTATGACAGAAGCAACGGAAGGAAGGAAGCATTTATTCGAGCTCACAGTTTCAGGGTGAATCACTGAGGCAGAAATGATGTCATCATCAGTACAATGCTTCAATCTCAGGCCTCTGGGCACACCTACAGGGATTATATAGACTAAGTCTAGCTTCTGAGAATGTCTATGAGGAATTGTCTTGATTAATCAAGTTACGAGAAGACCCATGTGAATTGTGGGCAGAACCATCCCTTGAGCAGCAGTTCCGGCACAGTATAAAGTGGAGAGGACAACTGACACAGACACGCGTGTGTCCAGTGTTTCCTGCTCTTGAGTGCAGGTGAATATGACCTGCTGCCTCCGCTTCCTGCTGCTGTAACTTCCTGTCAGGGATGAACTGTTACCTGGAACTGTGAGCTCAGACGAAGCCTCTCTTCACCAAGTCACTTTGGTCGTGGAAACAAAGATACAGAGCTCAGATGGAAGCTGTTACAGGAGCAGGCACTGCTCACACTGCAGCCACAGCCAGAAAGCAGAGAGCAGTAATAAATGCCTGTGCTCAGCTCACTTTCTTCCTTTGATTCAGCCCGTGACTTCTGCTCATGGGATTATAGTGTCTATATTTAGAGTAAGTCTTCCTACCTCAGCTAACCCTATCTAGATAGTCCCTTACAGACATGACCAGAGATGTATGGGAGGGACATCTGCTTGTTCCCATGATGATTGTAAATCTCATGAAATTAACAAACAAGATTAGCCATCACACTCCCAAACGTTTGTTTTGCATTAGACAGAGTAGGCTAGGTTATGCTACGGTAAGAAATGCTCCAGGACTGGGGAGATGGCTCCTGGGGTGAGGGTGCCTGGCTCCAAAACTGGTGACTTGAGTTCTGATCCCAGAATCCACATGGTAGAAGTAGAGACCCCCTTTCCTGAAAGATGTCTTCTGGTCTCTGTACAAGCTGTGGCGTGTCATACACACCACACACACATATACAAAATCTATGTATCTATCCATCTATCTATTTACTTATTTAATATGTATGTATTTTAAAGAAACAACTCAGTGGCTGAACAGAGCAATAGTTTTAGTGTCAATATGAAGGGGACCTCCCAGGAACCTGACTGGCAGAGACAAGCAGTACATGTAGTTTCACAGCTGGGCAGAGGTAATATTTCAAATTGAGAACGCATTGTTATGAGCCTAGAATGTCACATATCAGTGGTTCCTATTTTATGAAGAATAGGAGTCACATAGGTCATGCTGCTTTAAGGCAGGGAAAAGCAGTACCACCACAGGCCCTTAGAAGGGAAGATGGATTTTTTTATGAAAGCCTTAATTACCACTGCTGATTTAAAAATAGAGGAAACAATTATTTGTGAAAACTGAATTCTGAGCCCCTGGTTGTTAGTTAGTTAGTTATGCCTCCTGCATTTCAACGAAGCAGACTTAGGCTTGGAAGCTGAAGGGAGTCCTGGATCTGTGTCTCCAGGTTCGCTGCACAGAAAGAAGGGTCCTCTGCTGATTGTTGTTCTGATAGACTCAGTTGTCAACAGCCTAGAGACATCTGAGAGAAGAAGCTTCAACTGAGGAATTGCCTAACTCAGATAGGCCCATGGACCTAGTCTGTGGGAGACCGTCTCACTATTAATTGATATAGGAGGGTTCGGTCCACTGTGGGTGGCTCCATCCCTAGGCAGGTTGTCCTTTGCGGTATAAAAAAGGCCAGCTGTGCATAAGCCCATGAGTGACTGAGCCACCAAGCAGCATTCCTCAATAGTTTCTGCTTCAAGATCCTGTCTGAGTTCCTGCCCCGACTTCCTTCAGTGATGTCCTGTGACATGAAAGTGTAAGCCAAATAAATCCTTTATTCCCTCTGTGGCTTTGGTCGCGACATTTGTCTATAGAGATCAAACTAGAACACATGTTATCTGCATGCTTTACTTTAGCAGGCTGAAATATTGTACATACATGTGCTAAGATGTTATATGACTAAAAGTACTGAAAGATGAAAATTGCTAGCCAAGGACCCAGTGAAGAACCAGACTCTAACTCAGTTAACAACCTACTAAGTTTTTTATTTTGTTTTGTTTTGTTCTGTTCTGTTTTGTTTTGTTTTTAAGACAGGGTTTCTCTGTGTAATCTTGGCTGTCCTGGAACTCACTTTGTAGATCAGGCTGGCCTCAAACTCAGAGGTCTGCCTGCCCCTGCCTCCTGAGTGCTGGTGTGTTAAAGGTGTGTACCACCCCTGCCTGGCTAAATTTTCTAAATTTTCTGTAGCAAATGTCTCGAATAAGAAAATAACGATTTTGTTGCATTTGTGGTCAGCTGAAATGCACGAGAAGCAAGTGAAGAGGGCAGAATTCTAGATGATCTGAGAATCCTGCATCTTGGTCCGTGGGCCAGGCATAATTCTCGTGAGTGTGGGTGGAACCGTGAATGCCATGAAATGTTGTGTTATATGGCAAAGAGAATTTTGAGATGAGATTAAAGTCCAAACTTAGTTGATTTGAGCTAATCAGAAGGGAAACCACTCTGCATGAGCCTGAGCTAATTAGGCAAGATCTGAGGAACAGACATCATCAGCCCCCTTCACCTGGCCTTGAAGAGTTCAGCTGCTGTCTTGGGGCAGGGGGCTGTGAGTGGCAAAGACAGAAGGTGTCCTTGAGAGGCATTAAAGGACAGCTGGCAAGCACATAGACCTTAGTAGCACAGCTGCAAGGGAATGATTCCTGCCAACACACAGGGAGCATGAGGAAGGGCACAGCCTCAAACGAGCTGACAGCTCAGCCTACGCCTTGACATCAGCCTGGAATGACCCTTTGCAGAGGGCCCAGTTAACCAGTACCTGAGATGCTGATCCATGGGAACTGGAGATCATTAGTCAGTCCTCCTTTAAGCCAACAAGTTTGTGGGAGTTCATTATGCAATAAAACAACAATAAAACCTAAGTGAGTTTGCCAATGTGGGGCAGAGACCACTGCATAAAACTGAGAAAACATGATAGGCACACATCAGCCCCATATATAATGGTGGACACCAGAAACACAGTTAGCTTGGGGGCGGGGAGGGGATCAGTTCCTGAGAAGGTATAGAAGGACCCACTGGGCATGGCATCATTTTTATGTTTGTTTGTTTTTGTTTTCCAGCCCTCATTGTCCTGGAACTCACTCTGTAGACCAGGCTGGACTCAAACTCACAGAGATTAGCCTTCTTCTGCCTCCCAAGTACGGGATTAAAGGCATATACCACCACCACCCAGCCCTCATGGCAGCATCTTGATGGAGATGCTGAATCTGTGCTTACATACAAAGTATACTGTATGCATGTTTAAGGCCTGTGTGTATTTATACCTTGATAAGAAACAGACCTCAGTGGGTAAGAGGCCTTGCTGTGTAAACATGAGGACCCAAGTTCAAATCTCAGCACTCCTGTCATTGTGCTGGCCATGTACACTTATAACCCTTCCACTACGGAAGGTGGAGACAGGAGGATCACTGGGATTTGCTGGCTCCTGGTCTAGCTCCAGGTTCAGTGAGAGATTCAATCTCAAGGCAATAAGGAGGAGCATGATAAACCAGGATGCATGAAGTTCTCCTCTGTTCCCTATGTGGGTATATGTTCCTGTGTATCTGTACATACATGAACACAAACACTACACACACCTTCTTTGTCAGCATATCAGCCTGTGTAGCTATACATACATGAACACATACATCACACATATTCTCTGTGGGTAAAGCATTCTGTGTATCTATCTGTACATACATGAATGCATTCACCATACACACACAAGCGCGCACACACACACATACACACAAACACACGGACACACACGCATGCAAGCCAAAATGAAAAATTAAACTCAGTGAGCTTGGTAATAATTACAAAAATTCCTTGTGGTAAACTCTATGCATTTCAGGCATAGAGTTTCAGGAAACACTTTAGAATATTTTGTAGTTTTGAGGGTCAAACCTAGAGCCTCGCACATGCTAGGGAAGCACTTTGGGGTTCAGCTACTTTCCAGACCCTTGTCTGCTTTGAGACAAAGTCCCCCTTTGTAGCTTGGGCTGGCTCTCCATCTTACAGCTTCTGTCTCTAGATTGTTGAGGAAATTATGGTTTTGATTGTGGTAAAATATGCATAATTGGACTGCATCATTTTAATCATGTCAAGCATCCAGTTCAATGACATTTAGTACACTCATATCATTGTGCAGCCACCACCGCCCACCTCCAGAACTTTCCCTGTTCAAAAGGGAAAGCAATCCAGCCTGATGCAGAGACACCTGCCTCTGTTTTGGTTTTGCCACGTAAACAAGAGAACAATGCCAAGTGATTCTCAAGGTATTTCTCCTATTGTACTTGCTTGAGTAGGAGCCTGCCCTGTGGCATGATGCGGTCCCAGGGTTTTGTGAATAGTTCTTGGAAGGATACTTTCTTCTTTTGGTTTTTAGCCAGGGACCAAGTGGTTTTGTGTGTTCTTGTTGTTGTTGCTATTTTAAAAATTGTTTTCTGGCTCACCTTTCATCACGTCCTCATACAAATCACGTTCTCCTTCATGATCCTCAAAAAACACCAGGACCATTTGAACTTTGCCCTCACACCTCCTCCTAAAATGCTGTCATTTCCTTCCATGCCTAACAAACATACTCCATTAACTCTTACTGGATTCTAGAATCTTCGGGGAGGGGGTTTGGCTATTTGTCTGTAGATATTTGCTCAGGCATTAATTCCATTTGAAATTTCAGACTGTCTTCCTTTTGTGCTTCTGCTTTGCACCGTGATGACCTGAGTCACTTTTGGTTCCTCTCCTTATTTCATCTTCCTTTATATCCATGTGATATTTATTTAACTGAATGCTACTGGAAACGCAGGCTCTGTTTTACACAAGCTTGTGTCTTTTAAACCTAGTATACCCTTTCCCTGTTAGGGTTTGAGAAAAGCCACCAAAGAAGGAAGACCCAACAGCCACATATGCAATAACAGGACTACTTTATTAATTCCAACATTGGGGTGGCCCTTGGCAACCCCCAAAGAAGGTCACAAGCTCCTTTTGAGTGGAGTTAGGGGAAGCCCAAAGAGGAGGAATTAATCTGGGGGTGATTGGTGGAGAGAAGATTAGCCTGGGAACTGATTGGTGATAGCTAACTGGTGGGAGGCCTAGTGGTTAGGTATTTTCCAGTGGCAGGGTAGGGGAAGCTATTTTTAACTTGCAGAAGTCTGGGGGGCATCTGCTGAGCTAGCAGAGGGGCTTTGAGGGCTTGCTGAGCCAGTAGAAAAACTTGTCGGGGGTGCTTGCTGATGGTCACGCAAAAGTTGTGGTTTTCATGAGACCTGCTTGCTCAGTTCTGCCCCTTTCTAATGAAGTGAAGCTAAGGTCTGGTCTCCATCAGGGGTCTGGTTTGCTGCCTCCCAGCTTCCAGTCTTTTCATCCCCACCCTCTGACACTTACTTAATGTTGACCGAACGGCACTAAGCTAGATAGTGGGTACATAATTAAATTACATCTGCCACATAAAGATCGTGGCAGGGTTAACTCGGGATGTAGCTCCGATGGTAGAGTGCTTGGCCAGCATGCATGAAGCCCTGGGTTTGATCCCCAGCACTATATAAACAGGGAGTGGTATCACGGGTGTGTAAATGTATTACACGCTCGGGAAATAGAGGCAGGAGAATCCAAATTTCAAAGTCTTTCTTGGCTACAAGTTCGAGGCCAGTTTGGGATACATAAGATCCCGTCTTTAAGTAAGTATGTAAATTGAGATAGTGGCACCTTAACACTCTGTAGATACAGATACGTTTAGTTATAGCTGTAATAGGTAGAGAAAATGAGGTGGACACTTTTAAAGTCTTGTGCGTATGATCGATTTATGATATTAATTGAACAGGTATGGAGGGACTGGTGGATGTTGACTCCTCCCTAAAAATGGACTTCCTTTCTCATTAATGAAGTTGGATGTAGTGTAGTGTAAATCTCCCAATGCGCATTGCTCTCATTCATACATACTAATAAGGATACATGCTCCGGTGTGGTGGGAAAAATCATTTTCCAGCAGTGGGGAAAATAACATCAGAACTTGGACCCCTGCTGACTTTGCTCACATTTTTATGTTTTCTTTTTTCTTAAAGATTTATATTGGCAGACTAATGAAATCACTGAGTGTATTAAATAAAGAGCATGCCATTGCAAAGGTTATGAGCCTCCTCCCTTTGGCATCTTATAGGCGAGTAACTCCCCAGGACTCTCTCTTCCACACAGTGGCTGCCATTTTCATTTCTGGTGTCTATTAAAATTTAATCACAGAACACTCAGAGAGACTCCAGAGTTCTCAATAATGACGAAAAGATGAAGGTTGATACAGGATGGCATGGCCATGCTCGACTCCTCCACGCTGTTCATGTTTACCAGTTAGAGCCATGGATGGCAGCCTCACTCACTAAGAGATAGCATTCTGAAAACAGAACCTTAGAATTTTGTAACCACAAACTCTAGAGACAAGGAGAGGGGAGGGATAAATCTTCAAGCTTGTCTACTGTCGGCAGGCTCTGTTTTGAGCTCCCGCTCAAAGTGAAGTATGCGTTATCTTCTCCAAGTCCAGATGGTCGAGATCTGGTCTGGCCGCAGTTTAATGGTGCCAAAACTCACGCGGGGCATGGTGAAGGTTTACTGTATTCTTTGTTAAATGTCAGTCTCAACACTTTTAAAAACTCAGTGGCGGTGGTGGGGGGGCAGTGAGACACCTCAGCAGCGAAAGCCCTTGCAGTATATACCTGAGGACTTGAGCCACCCCCAGAACCCAGGCTGGAAGAAAGGGAACCAGCTCCAAAATGTTGTCCCCTGACCTTCACAAGCCTGCTGTGGCATACGCATCTGCCGTCACACACATAACATATACACACAATAATAATAAATTAAAGAGATAAATTCACAAGCAAAACATTTGCCTGTGTTAGTTTATAAGCACAGTGAAGCAGTTTCTACGAAGAGAGTTGCTGACAGTATGTTATTTTCCCAGTACCTTGGCTTCTGTATACGCTGTGTCCATCCAGATGTCAGAACAGTTCACAATAGGCAGCAGCCAGGGGATTGATTAATTAATAGAAGACATTTGTTAGGATAGTTGCTGAATCAACCTAGAACTGATCTTGTCCTATCCAGAGGATGGAGTTTCCATTCCCCTGGTGGCTGTGTAGTATGGAGTGTCAGATGAGTTTCTGCTATTGTGGCCACTGAGACCGCTGTGGGAACTAGATCTGCCTGAAGGGCCTGGTCCCTGCTTACACCTCCTAGAGCTGGCCCTCGAGTAAGTCTCACCTACTTTATAACTTATTATCTTATCTCTCTCCTCTGCACACAGTCTATCCCTCATGGAGCGAATGCCAGTATCACCTAGGAAGCCTGACGCAAAGCTTGCTCTGGAACTAACACTCACTGAGTGACACCAGCAGTTAGGACTCACAAGAAGTCAGGACCATAGCTGCTCTACCCTTGCTCTGTCCCTCAGCCCACCACATGCAAGTCTGTTTCCTTTGGGATCAGAGTCGGAGGAAAAGCTCAGACTGTTGCCAGCTTGTAGAAAAAGGAGGGCAAAAGTCAGGTAAAACATTGGCGCAGCAGCCGAGTGGTCTGGAGCTCACCTGTGTGCCAGTCCTAGCTAGGTGCAGGGCTGGGCTCCATACGGAGACATGGCCCGGAATGGCACCTGAAGGCAGGCTGCCTCCAGCCTCTCTTTGTCATGCTCCTGGGCAGCAGGTTCTGTCCTACAGAGGAATGGCACTCCCCAGTAAATTCCTCAGCCATGTGGCTAGAGAGTGGGGTTGTACCTCGATGCCCCGTCCGTGTCCATAGTGACACGCATTTCTTGTCATCTTAGGGCTCCATGTGGCCACCCCAGTGTCTATATTACTGATGGTGGTGGGGCTCATGCCCTGTGAAACAGTCTCTCTTCCTCAGTTTGTAAACACTTGCTTTTCTCATTCATTTTAGTACTGGAATGTAAAATTATACTCACCCTTTATTTCACAGAAATTCCACTTTGGGCAGACATCAACTGACTGGCCGACTTAACAGGTAGTACCAGTAGCCTGACAGAGATTTGGGCCCAGAGTCCTTTAGGGCACATTGTTAGAGGCCCCAGGCTTCACAAAAGTCTGGGCCTCCTTGTCCCAGTGACGTTCTGCGTGGGCCAGACCCAGTATGTGGACTGAGTGAGTTCCTGCAGGCGCCCTCCCTCTGTGACAGGGCAGAATGAGGTTCCCCTTAATACAGTGTGGAATGGATGAGAGGAGGTGGGACCCAGGCTAAGGATTCATTTTTCTTGTTGCCATATTTCTTTGCTCGTTACAGTTTCTTTAGACCCTAGAGCTCTTGTCAGCGACCCGTTTTCTGAATGGAGACGTTGCTGAGCTTTGAAGTCATAATTTATCCCGCAAGAGCTGCTAAAAGAGGCACTTTTTAGCTCGCATCCGGGTGAGGGCTGGGAATTGTAAGTCACCTCCCAGCACTTGGCCAAATTGCAGAGGAGAGTCTACTTACCTCAGGGAGTCAATTCTAACTTACTGCTTTTTCCTCAGGATAATTTTCTCAAACGTTTTCTCCCCTTTGCTTTCACTGCGCATCCTAACTTAGCTTGTACAAATTAGCTGTTCCTGATTTATTGATGGCAAGTAGTCATCTGTGAGGTAACCCATGACTCCACCATCATTAACCATCAAACTCAATATGAGTTTTGAAACTTGGCTATGGTGAGCCATGGGACGTATGATGTTTTCACCTAACTACTCAAAGGCAATCCCATTCCATATAAAAGTCTTCATCAGCCTCTGAGATGGACAGTTAGGAGGCTTGACCCGAATCTCTGTGCCTGGATTTAAGCCACCCTCTTACTGGTGACTGGGACTGGGACCTTAGGCAAGCTTCTATGGTCTTGTAGTTTTCTTGGTTGTGAGGCTAGTCAAGGCCATCTTTTCCCCACAGGATGGGATGGGTAGGTAGCTGGTGAGTTCAGATGGGCAAAGACTAGAAGGAGATGTGCCGTAGAAAGCAAGTCTAAGTACGGACTCTTAGTGAACTGTCTTCTAAGTGTTGTATTTGAAGAGGGACACGCAGACAGACCAGATGAGCAATACTTCTAAAGCAAACAAACGGAAACCCACAGGAATCTTTGACCTTTATGGCTCAATTATTAAATGACTGTTAGATGAAAATGCATCTATTGCAAAGATGCTCACAGATCTCACCAAAAGTGTTTCGTTAAATACGATCAGGTGTATTATCTATTTAAGTCTTCTGGGTCTAACAGCACACAATTTGGAATCTCGTGTTTTAAAGGTGGAAGAGAAATGTCTTCAATGTGCAAGTTTGCGTAATGAAACCCATCTGACTGAGTAGAGCTATATTGAGTGGCAGGCGCCTCTGGTGTCTTCTCCTCACCTCTTCCGTACCTTCCTACACTCTCAAGAGACACATATGCACACACTCTGTGCAAGTTACAGAAAAGAACATAGTAAAAACACATCTCCATCTCCAGATGGTATTCTTTTCTACCCACTGAGTTTTCAAGGTAACTATCTCGTCACTTTTGCCTATTGCAGACGAAGCTATTCAAACAATACCCTGTGCCCTCTGGTAGGTGGTCCGGTTTCCCTAAGACATTCTTTTGGAAGCCCCTAAAATGCCCCTTTGTTGTAACTCACAGAAAGTCACATGAGAGTAGCTGAACTGTACAACCAAGTTTTATTTAGAGCCCACTGGAACAATAACAAATGTTTTCTTGTTTACACAAGCACATACACAGACATATACACATGACACACACAGTTTCATCATGTTTGCTCTGGAATAAGCTAGCAAAGCATTTAGGGTTATTTGCAGACTGTGTAGAGCACTCTTACCTCTTTCCCTGGTGCTGTTTTATGGTCCTAATCTTCACAGCCTGAGGCTAGCAGGGGTCTTGTGAAACCCATTTTACTACTGGGCAGTCCAAGGATAGTTCTAAGGGATTTCATCCATTCAGAATAAACCAGGTTGATCACCTAGTTTCCATAGTCCATCCAAGTGGACTCAAGCCCTTTCAAAGGTGGGGAGGCCTGTGACTTCCATTTCTGTCGCAGGGAAATGGGGGAGGGAGTTTGGGCGGAAGGTCTACATGATGTTAAACCCGAGGCCAACTATTCTCTTCCTTCAGACCCTATGACCAAGGTCAGGCCCTGCTGGTGTTTTCAAGGTCTGCATAATCTATAACCTTTTGTTCATATTTGCAATCACCAGGAAGGTCTGTCTGTTTCTGTGAGGGGTGTGAGGATTGCGTGAGTCTTAGAGAATGGTTTGCTCATTGTCATTGCAGGGCATAGTGTTTTGGCAACTTGACATGAGCTGGAGTCATCTGTGAAGAACTTCCATAGAGAAAATGCCTCCATCAGATTTGCCTATAGGCAAGTCTGGGGGGCATTTTCTTGACTGATGGTTGATATGGGAAGTACCAGAACACTGGGGGTAGTGCCATCCCTGGTGGTCCTGGATGATATAAGATAGCAGGCTGAGTGAGTCATGGAGAACAGTAAGTCAGTAAGCAGTGTTCCTGCATGCTCTGCTTCATTTCCTGCATCTAGTTTCCAGCCTTGAGTTCCTACAGTGGCTTCTCTCAGTAATCAGCAGTCCCCTGGAATTGCAACTGGAAATAAACCCCATCCACTGGAAGCTGTTTTTTGCCTTGATGTTTTATCACAGTAATAGACATTAAACTAGAGCAACCAAATTCTTAGCAGCTAACCCAGTGCCAGGCACACTGTCAGGGTTTAATAAACAAATGATGCATTCTTTTGATTCAATTCCTTTTCAAACTATTACTTTTAAAGTTATGTACATATGTGTATGCCCATTTGTGTGTATGGGAACATTAGTGTAGGTTCCTGTAGAAGCTAGAAGGGGGCATTGGTTCCCCTGAGCTGAAGTTACGAGAGTTTGTTAGCCATCTGTTATGGACACTGGGATCTATACTCCATTTCTCTAGAACAGTACGTGCTCTTAACCTCTGAGCCATATCTCCAGCCGCTGCTGTGATTTTTACTCTTATATAGCACTGCTGACTCTCTGTTGCTGGTGCCAGCTCTGCAGACATGCTAAGGATTGCTGAATGACCGAACAATCCTTTGGGCTGGTGGCAAGCTGTCCCATCAGTCGGTGATTTTAATAGAACTTATTACAGTCTAACCATCTTACTTATGTGCTCAGTGCTAACAGCTGAGGGAAGATTTGAAATGTCTGATAGTCTTTTTGGCAAGAGGAATTAAAAATCTAACTGGTAAGATGGGACTTTTACAAATTAAATGTGAATTTTGATGTATAGGTCCCTAGTTCTAAAAAAGTCACAGATTTAGAGAATAAGCTAGAAAAGGACTTTGTGGGAGCCAGAGCGTCACTAGGAAAGACTGACAGATGTCAATGAGAAAAGTGATGCTTACTGTGGGGATGGATGTGGAGATGACTGACGTGAGGAATAGCCACTGGTCGACCTGCAGTGGGATGTATGTGAGAGGAGATAGAGGTAAATTATGAAGAACCCTGAAGTGTGTTTCATGATCTCAAAACTACCTCTTGAGCCACTCTGGCCATTGTTGGACCGTGGTGGCCAAAGAGCAAGGACAGTCAGTGAGGCTTGGTGACTGGAGAATGACATGAGAACTCATCCTTCCTCCTCCAACTCCATGGTCTCTGTGTCACTCACTCCAACTCTGAAGATTTGAATTGAAAATCCCCCTTCACAGCCAACTTACTGTCTACAAGGCAGAGGTTTTCAAACTTGAATGTAGTGTGAATCCTGAGCTCCTCCTCTTCCTCCTCTTCTAGTGTTGGGGATGGAACTGGGATTGTCCATGCTGAGCAAGCACTCTGCTACTTACCTCACCCCCACTGCAGGGAGCACTTTCTCATCAACACCATATATAACCATCTGACGTAGGCAAGACGTCTTCCTCCCATACTACACCTAAATTCTGACTCAACAGATTGTGGTCTCGGGAGCTGAAGGAAGTCCATGGACCAAAATTTGTGACAATAGCCTAAAGAGTAAGTGGTCAGAGGAAGATTAAACGTTTCAGAAGATGAATAACCCAAGAAAAAGCACATTGGAAGTAAAGTATGTAATTAGCTCCTCTGACTTTTTCAGAGTTTCAAATGCCACCCAAAACCATTCTTTTCTTTTTCAATAATTTGGGCACTTACCTAAATTTGGTAAGTAGACTTATCTACACTAATAGCAAAAAAAATTATTCACCCTCCAGAAAGCCAGGAAGTAAGAATACTGACGTCCACCTTAATCCAAGGGCATACTGAAGGCAGATACTTGAATTTATGTCTTGCTATCTGCTGTGCCCAGAGTAGCTCATTTGAAACTACAATTAGTAGCAAATTACAATCAGACTGACTTTCCCAAGTGCTGGTTCATTCTGCTAGAAACCATTTAAAAGACCAGACTGGTACAGCCACTAAATCAAATGAGTTCATAGCACCAGTGGTGTGGGTCTCCCCACCCTGCACAGGCTGCAAGTTGACTTTTCTTGGCAAACAGCTTAGCTCTGGATTTTTCTATACTTGTGTTCACACTAATAATGCTTAGGGATATCACTAGACACTTAGTGACAAAAATACAGAACAAGGAGCTATGGAGACGGCTCAACAGTTGAGCATGCTTGCTACGTTCTGTTTGCTGCTCTTGCAGAAGACTCAGGTTCAGTTCTCAGCACCCACGTGATGGCTCATGATCACCTGTAACTCCAGTTTCGGGGGAGTCAGTGGCCTCTTTTGGCCTTCTCTGTGTGCTTACAGACACTCAGGCACATGCGCATAACAGAATTTTAAAAATACATTAAAAAATTGCAGAACAAGTACGGCATAGGGGCGCACTCAGGAGGCAGAGGCATGTGGACCTCTGTGAGTTCAAGGCCAGCCTGGTCTACTTAGTGAGATCCTTGACTTGAAATAAACAAACAAACAGCAGAATAATAAAATACTCATTCTGACGGTACCTTCAGATGAAAGAGTAAAGAACAGTGTGACTTAGTAGAACTCTGCCCAGTTTCTTTTTCTGTATGGAGAGGTTCTGCACACACTCATGAGGGAAGGAAGAGGATCTCAAGGGTGACACTTTCCCGTGTCAACTTTTCTTCCATGTGATGTGGGAGTCCCCTCTGTATGCTGTGGATATGTTTTATTACCATTGGTTAATAATGTTTAGGCCTATGTCAGGGAAGAGTATAACCAGGCTGGAAGAGACATATAGAGGGAATAGACAGAGTTAGGAGACACTGTTGCTGCCGAAGGAAAAGGACACGGGACTCTTACTGGTAGGCCACAGGCTTGTGGTGATACACAAATTAGTAAAAATGGGCTAATTTAAATTATAAGAGCTAACTCAGAATACACCTAAGTTATGGGACAAACAAGGTTACAATTAATATAGTTTTGTGTGATATTTGAGTCTGGTGGCCCGGAACAAATTTACATCCATTCATAACACAGTAGAGAAAGACTGGACAGCCCAAGTCACCCCTGAGTCTGGCCTACTTAGAGGTCTGACTATGAGAACTGGACAGCTGGCTGGCTGGCACAGAGCTGGAATGTGGGGTGCAAAGTGTGGGCCCTGAGGTCCAGATGAATGGACTTGGTCAGAGTGAGAATCTGAGAAAATGGTAGAAAACATTTTGACTCACAGATCATAGCTCCTGGGGGAACAGCTTCTATAATACTTCATGTTCTTTTCACTTTCCAGTCTAGTGCAGCTGTATGTTAGTGCGCAGCAGTTCCACCCAGGAAAAATCAGAGAGCTCTAATAGCAAAGAACATATGTTTTAGGGCTAATCTTGCTCCTTTTCTTCTCTTTCTCTCTCTCTCTCTCTCTCTCTCTCTCTCTCTCTCTCTCTCTTTCTCTCTCTCTCTCTCTCGCTCTTTCTTACCTGTAAGCAAAGACGTTTGGCTTCATTTCATGTGCTCCTGGCTGAATTTAAAGCCAAGAATGTGTTAGGGAGTGTAGAATGGTTTTTCAGGATAAATGAGCTGCCTTCGTTCCTCCACCTCCAGTCATTACACCTATGATATCTGGACTGGGGGAAAGAGCCAGAGGCCTCAGAGAACAGGCAACGTTCAACTATCTCAAAGGGAAATTAAGTTGAATTTGATTTGAAAGCCAACACCTTTTTCAGAAATGTGAAGAATTTTGTTGCTTAGATTCTGTGCTGGGCACTGAATGGGTGGGTCTCTGGCGGTTCTCCAGGACCACCCTGCCTCTGACTGCCAGCCAGGTGTCTTCTAGACTCGAAGAAGAAAGTACTTACTAGAAAAGACATCTTATCCATTCTGGTTGATACCTCCTTCACAGTTCTGGTGTCCCAAGGGTCAGTTTCTTTGGTGAAAGGGAACCAGGTAATAAGGGGTAGATATTTGCCTGTCACTCAGGGTGGGAGCTCTGTCTATTGAAAAGACATAGTTTGAAATTGATGTCCCTTAAGGTATTCGCAATCTACACTTAGATGTATTTTGAAGAACCCAGATGGTATGGGGCTGTGGATGCAAGCCCCCAGGAAAGGGTTTGTGTGTTGTGATCTACAGGAGGCTCTCCTGCCTCCCTATTCCTCTCCACTGTGGCTCCACTAAGCAAGCGTGCCAGAACCCTAGGAAGCATCATCTGCTGTCTCCTCTGAGTGTTTGTATAGTGTGGCTGGTGTTATCAACTGTTTCTACTATATTTTGCACTGGCTGAATTGTGTGTCTTCCTTGCATGTCCCTAGGTATTCCAAGGAGTCAGAAGATAGCACTCTAGTTCTCTCAAGGGCAGCCTTCTTGCTTTGTTTGTTTGTTTGAGACAGACAGGGTTTCTCTGCACAGCCCTGACTGTCCTAGAAATCACTCTGTAGATCAGGCTGTCCTTGAACTCACAGAGGTCTGCCTGCCTCTGCCTCCCGAGTACTGCGATTAAAGGCGAGTGCCACCACCGCTCTGCACCCTCCTGCTCCTCCTAGGCATTTTAGAGTGATCAGATCTCCCAGGCTGCTTTGAGGGCTGACTCCTTGTCCTCATTTCCTTTCTTGTCCTCAATCGTATACCAGTTCATTTTTCATCTATTTTTCAAAATCCTGCATCTTTCCTTGTTTTGTATTGAGGACAAGGGCATCTCAGGAAACTTGAGTGCCTCCTGTGCAAGGCTGGATGGGAACTTGTCTCACTGAATCCTCCTATCTTGTCATTTTTTTATATATGTGAGAAGTAAACAGATAGCGTGCATGCAATTTACTCATTGAGAAATTCACTGAACGTTTTATTCAAGAGAATAAAAACAAGATAAAGCGCCAGTATTTGTTGGGGCCTCTATCACATGAGGTTAGGAACTTTTATTACTGTTGTGTTACTGCTATTGCGTGTTGTTGAGATAGGCTCTAAAAGTAGCCCATGTTGATTTTGAACTCACTGTATAGCTGAGGCTGGCCTTGATCTTCAAGGTGTTCATTCTTCTGCAGGTGCTGGGATTGCAGGCCTGAACCAGCCTGAACCAAAGTCTAACAGGAAACTTTTTTATCGATCATCTGATTTGAGCTTTGTAGCAGTTCTGTGAACTAGGTATTGTTATCTAAATGAACTGTGTGAGAGGTGATAGTTCAGAGCTGTGCTTGAGAAGTCCTCCTGGCTTAGCCAGGGGTTATTACGTTATGCCTTCCCTTTAGAGTTCTGTGGGAAGCACCGCCCTGGGCTCTAAAGAGGAAGCCCCATGAAGTGGGGGCAGGGTTTCCGTTGCCACAGGAGGGCAACATTGAGGGGTGCTCGGCTGTTCCTGGTCACCCGTCCTGCTGTTCCACTTTCAACTCTGAGGATATTTTCAGCCTGGTGTGACAATAGAAGAAACGCCAGGGTCTTGGTGTGGTGTCGAGAATGGGGACACCCAATGTGCAAGCGCTGTATAAACACTATCTGATGTCATAGCTGCTACCAGGAACACAGAGAGGAGGTGGTGGCAAGACAGCAGCCGTGGGGGCATCTGCTTTCTGGAGAGGACGCAACTCTCAGCCCAGCCTGCCTGTGGGACGAATGCCAAGCCAAGGTATTAGGACCAAAAGCTCCCAGGGAACACTCTGTTCACGTTTTGTTTTTTTCTGGGCATCAATTTAGGATGATTTGCCCCCCAGGTGGCCCTCCATATAGAGGTGGGAAAAGAAACAATGAGAAGGGAATTTACAATTGTTGACCAAAGGCAGCCTGGTTAGGACACAATCTTTCCTTTTTGCTTGTTCCAAGCCTTCATTCATTATACTTGTCTTTGAAGAAATCTCGTCTGTGATCATTACTTTCCCCTCTCTCCAGGGAACTGACTTGGATTCACTTTAAGATGGTAAATTGTCAGAACTTGTTTTTTTTCTTTTTTCCGTTTTTCAAAACTTGGAAACTGGGAAAGTGACTTAAATAAGAAGCAAGGCCATTGAACTCTGTGTTTTGCTTTTTCTTTAAAGAGTACAAAGAGACTTTACTGAGATCAGAAGGAGCTAACCAGTGCTATTTTATCAATTTCCCTTAAGAAAACAAAATCCCAAGAAAGAGCAGAAAGTGACATAAGAATAACATCAGTCTGGGGCCACAAGTTTCCCAGAACACTTCATTTTCTGCACGAGACGCTTGGGAGTGCCACCTTCTTACTGCTGTTTTGACAAGGGTGGACGAGTCAGTCCACACACAGGACATTGATGTCCAGGATTGTCAGCAAAAGAAAAGCTGTAATAGTGTCCCCCTCCCAGGGGACACGATGAACTGTGGAATTTTCTTCATAGCAACTCTGCTGTGTTCTAGTCCTGTGCAGCTGGGAGTGACCTACTTTGCTCCTTCATTACAAGGTTCTGCACAGGCAATAATAAATAAAAAGATGAGAGGCTCTGATGTCAAACCCCATCCCTGAAACTCAGCAAGGCTTCTCTGCTCCAAGTCCCTAGGCTGAGTTCATGAATTTTGTTTATGTATTCCTTTATTGATATGATGTGTGGTGCTAAGACGTGGATAAAAAAAATTAGAACATAAATTCGTCAAAAGGGATCCTAGTGGAAATAGATTAAAATTCGAGCCTCTGAATTTGCCCACACCTCCTGCCACACCAATAACAAGGTCATTACTAATCACAAACAAAGGCTCTCGCTCCTCTCCGCAGTAATAGGTGAGAGCGCAGACCAGAGAATACTTGCACAGCTCAAAACATCACTCCCAACATCCCAAACCAAAACAAAAGCAGCTTGCTAAAAAGCCAAACAAACAAGAGAAGTCAGCTCCCAGCAAACCCTGATGAGCTGCCAAACTTGGCTTCTGGCGGCTTGCCTTGTGGGAATTACGTAATTCCTGGACAAGGGCTCTCCGCTGATAATTTCAGCCTCCCCTTAGACTTTTACTCCTGGGAACTGACAGCAAAAATCAGGTGAGACTCTCACTTCCAGAAATGTAACAAGGCTGCTGATTTTTATTAGGTAATTTTGTCAGTGGGATACTTAGAGACGGTGTGGAAGGAAATGCCGTATTTATGAGGTTATAGAACAAATTCCATTTTCCACGCCCTAAGAAGTAATTAGTAGCCTCTGTGTTGACACTCGGTCATCCATGCCTTCAGTTCTCAAAGGCCAATAAATGTGAATCTACAGCCCAGGAGGGGCTGTTAACCTCCTTAGCTTTTCACAGTGGGACAGCAAGTTTACACCAAAGTTCTGGGCTGAGGGTGCTCCTCTGGGGATTAGCTCTGGAACTGTAGGAGGGAAATGGTGAAGTTAGGAAGTTGAGCTTTGTGTGGGAGATCAGAGGCAGTGTTAATGGATGACCACAATGGCCACGTGGACAGGATGCTCCCGTTGTTAATACCTACAATGATTCTATAAACCATTGTTCTATGTTGAATCTCAGTTTGCTGGGGACTAAACACCTGGTGAGTGCTGACCTGAACTTCAGGGGCTCAAAGCCTGACCCACATCCAGTGGGCATTTTCACTTTTTCCAAGTGTCTGATGCTGTCATTAACTCATGGGGTCTACCTGGGTAGGTATTCATCCCTAGGATCAAGGCCTACACATTCTCTGGTCTCTGTGTTGCCTAGGCTCTATACGTCACCTGCAGCCATTTAAATGTAAGTTAATGAAGATACAATAAGATAGACAACTCAGTTTCCCTGTCCCGTGGGCCACATGTAGCCAGTGGAAACTGTAGAATATTCTGGCCTTCACAGGAAGTTTTGGCGGACAGCCCAGGAGCTGGACAGCCATGGGACATTCCTGGTCTTTAATATGCCCTCCTCCTCGTTGATTGCTCTTACTTCTCCCGACCCTGGAGGATGGAGCTCGGCGTGCTTTATTAGAGCAGAAATGCTTTGGTCCTCTCTTGTCTCTCCAATGGGAAAAATAGAATGTTCTTTAAGTACATTGCTGACTTCTGTCTGCCCAGTTACTTGTTCTACTCCTGGAAAGTCAACTTTGACTAACTGGTTTATTGAGGAAGAATAATTGTGAAGCTCTTTACTGGGAACACCAGGACGGCTGCCCCTCCAGGGCTCTGCCCCTGTGCTGGGTAGGGTGTAGGGGCATCCTGGACATCTTTCTTTGCTTTTTAATCCACTCCTCACCATCTTATTTCTTATGATGAGAGCCAGCACATCATAAAATCATATTCATAGCACAATGAAAGAGCAGCATCTGAGGTTGGGCACAGGCAACACCAAGGACACAGGGAACAGCATGAGCAGGTGACATAGGCCATTTACCTGTCATTCATGCAGCTGGCACACATCCCTCAGGTCACACCTGTGACTCAATGTGGGGGGAGGCTTCTCTGTCCAGTTGATGAAGGAGTTAAAGACCTCATCTGGTTTGCAGATGAGTTGACTTTTATATGGGAATAAGTTGAAAAGAACCTGCTTTTAGTACAGCTCCACTCAGGGGTAACCCTGAAAAGAACAATGAAGATATTTGAGGAGTCCATATGGCCATACAGTTTATGAAGAAAAAGATTAGTAGACAGCAATAGAGCCTGGAAGCCCACATTCAGTAATAGTTGGCTTGTTCAGCTGATGAGGACCTGGAAGGAGAAAGAGTGTGGGATTAGGAATAAAGAAGTCTGGGAAGGAAGTCTAAGAGGAGTGTGACGTGTGACAAGCTTTGTGTTAAACAGTAATGACTGCAGTGAGCATCTGGCATAAAAGAAACAACTAACCACCAAGTAGGCATAGTGGCTTGGTCAGCTGACACCAGTTACAAGCCTCATGTCATAGTGGCAGAGTGGAAATTATGCATGACCCAATGCCATGGAATCCTTCTCACTAAGGTTAACTTGCTACTGATAAATATCCAGACGTCCAGGAACAGCAATCAACGCTGAGCCACTGGCTGGGCTCCGTCCTCAGTGGAGATCAACCGTTCAGCTGGTGGCAAATGATTACATTGGACACCTTCCATCCTGGAAGAGTTAGTGATGTGCTTTGACTGAGTCACCAGGCACACTGGGCACGAGACTGTCGTTTTTGCCCAGAGGCATCTGTCAGCAAGACAATCAAAGGGCTGCAGAGGGCCTGGCTTACTGACACAGGAGCCGAGTTACCATTATACTGGACTGAGGAATGCTGGTAAAGCCAAGGAGGTTAGTAGTAGGCCCATGATCATAGTCCCCACTGGCCTTATTACATAATGCAACACCCAGATGATAAAGTCTGATAAGGGGGTGAAACAATGTTTTAATAACCAGTGAGGACACATCTTACAGCTGAATATCATCCTTTGGGACACAGTGTCTATCCCCAGGCAGTAACAATTTTATGGACAGTTTCTACGTAGGTAACGTTGTGAATCTGGGAACCAAGGAATAGAAACAGACACGACCCTGCTTACGTCAAACCATAACCCTATCAAGAATCTAAGCATTATTTTTACTATACTTTCAGGTTTCTAGGGTTGGAAGGTCTCAGTTTCCAAATGG
>JAQHUG010000065.1:4974389-4984926 GCA_028555095.1 Dicrostonyx torquatus
TCAGAGATCCCAGCTCCTAACTTCACATGCAAAGTCTTAAGATTCCTACAAGTTTCCCAGGTTTCCGAAGGCTACACAAGTTCTTATCATTTCTGTTCTTGAGTTTCTTCCTCATTTCACTTCTTTTCTGTTTTTTTTTCCCTAGTTTTATTTATTTTCATGTGTATGCTTGCATCAGTTTCTGTGCACCGAATGTGTGCAGGAGCTCACTGAGACCAGACAATGGCACCAGACCCCCCGAATCTGGAGCTCCAGATGGCTGTGGATGCTGGGAACAGAACTCCTAACTGCTGAGCCTTCTCTTCAGTCCTGCATTTCTGTTTCTTACAATCCAGAGAGCCTTGGTCTTCCCTGTCTTCAACATGCTACACTGTTTGTCCCAAAAGATTCAAACAGGGGACGTTTCAGTGTGACTGACTCCTTGTCGTAGCCACCAGGTCAGCTCTAAGCTATTATAAGATAGTCCCTGCTTAGGGCGGCTGTTGATTATTCTTACAGAGGCGACTCAGAGCTTCACTCCAAAGACATTTCTCCCCTTATTTCTGTCTGCTTTATGTGCTCCACATCCCAAACTCCTGTTGGAAGCCAAGCAGATTTCCTCCATGCCCTAAACCCCAAGTGCCGGCTGGGGTTCCTCTTTGGTTAGGGGTTCTTTCAGAGAAGGTGGCTTCTCAAGGCAATTAGGAGAATGACATGATACCCGGTGTGGCCCAGGACTTTAATCTCCAACACTTGAGAGGTGGAGACAGGCAGATCTCTAAGTTCGAAGCCAGCCTGATCTACAGAGTGAGTTCCAAGACATTCAGGGCTACAGAGATACTCTGTCTTGAAAATAACCAAGACAGACAGACACACAGACGCAGAGAGACAAAGAGACATGGCTTCATTTTCTTCCCAATGCAATGTGTGTGTGTGTGTGTGTGTGTGTGTGTGTGTGTGTGTATGACTTACGTCCTGAAGCCCATCCCAGTTTCCACAGATAACAGACCCACATTGCAGACTTAAAAGTGTTGCTCTGTATAAGTTACTTACCTGAATCTGTAAGTTGGACCCTCACTACCCCAGTCTGACAACTCTAGCCAAGCTTGTCATCCTGTGAGGACACCCTATGCCAATCTGTTATTTTACTGGCGGAACGAGGGGGTTATTGCTGTCAGAAATGGAAGTGATGAGCTGCCTAAAAAGAATACAAGGCGGACACCCCCTATCCCTTCTCAGATGTCATATCACATTGGTCTTGGTGAGCCAGGAAGTCACTTAGTGCACACTCTAAAACAGATCAGAGTGTCCAGGGAATGAAGGACACTTTCTTTCATTTCCAATCAGCTAACTCATCACTCCTTCTCCCCATCTGCAGGCTTGATGAGCAACTTAAAGGCATGAGTCATGTCCTGAAAGTCAAACATGCACACGCAGAGCATATAAAATGAACCGCAAGGAGCAAGAATTAGAGACACGGTGTGGCCTTTGTAGAAGATGACAGCATCCCTGGGGACCACAGTTTCTGAGCGTTGTTGAACTAAGCAGAGTAATGACAGGGTTCGGGGTTTGCCAGAGAGTGTGTCATAACATGGAGATTTTTAGGGAAAGTGCCGAGAGCCTTTAATCAGGCCTAAGGGAAGCTTGCAAACCATGTCCTTTGTTAGTTGTTTATTTGGTAACTGGGTTGAAACCTGAACTTGACTATTTTTTGTCATTGTTATGAAAATTTATGGTGTGCGTGTGCACACGCATGTGTGTGTCTTGTTATTTTCTGAGAAAGCAGTTGAGAATTGTTTCTGAGAAGATGCAGCTTTACCTTTCCTGGGAGATAAACTCTGAAACATGACTTTCTCTTGGAGTCCCCTCTCTCCCCATGAAGCTGCCTGTCACCCTGAGTGGATGTCTGCGCTTCACGGATCCCTGGAGACCTACCTTTGTTGACAGGGAGGTTTTATTTTGAGTTTCAGACTCTGGCTGCCAGACAACACCTTGGGAGGATCCCAGCCACACACAGATGCGGGAATTACTACTTGTTGAAGCCTTTGAGCTTGCCAAAGCAGCTATTACCTTATTTCTGATGGAGTTTCGTTCCATCCAGAATGGAAGGGCTGAGTCTTTGATCTCATCTTCCAAAGTTAATTGTAAGATTTTTGAATGAGCACCTGGATGACAAAATGATACTGTCAGACAAATCTTATTGTCATGGATAATTGGCAAAGAAAGGGGAAACAGGATAGAGGGGACAATAAAGAACAAAAGTAAACACTTGTGGGAACACTTTTGTTTAGAAAAAGGCACTGTAATGCCACAGTATAATGATGTCAAACCCTGGAAATGAAATAAACAGCATTTGAAGTTCAAAACATATGTTTACAGAGGCACATTGGATATCACATATTTCTATCGCAAAGTAGTGATTTTTGTGTCCAAGATGTCATTATCTTCAAATGATAGATTAGTCCTTAGAGCTCTGTGGATGCCCACAGTTCGCTCTCAGTGCTCCTCGTCGTTAGCGTTTGTTGCTTTATCTTGGAAGGCACTATTTCTTCAGACTGCGATAGGATTTCTATTTCAGCAGACAGCAGTCCTCAAGACCGATAGGCAGGCTAGCGAAGACCAGGGAGACTTCCCATGACGCTGTCATAGCAATGCCTGGGTTTGTAAAGGACCTCAGGTTCAATGACAGAGAGAATTTGTAAGCCACTGCTTTCAAGTCAATCACATGTTCTGTTCTTAATTTGAAGCAGTCCCTTTTTTGTTTCCCGCCATTTGCCAAGTAACATATCTTTCCTTAATTTGGGGGGAAGTGTGTGGAAGATACTCTGCAAAAACTGGAGTAAAAAAAATGTATATTTGAAATCATGTCATAAAACAAAGGAAAAGGTGAAACAAATCGCTTTGATCTGAAACAGGGCTGTCCAGCATGGCTCCCACTGGTTGGACTCCTGATGGTACAGAAAAGCAAGGCAAACACAAAACCCAGATCAGAAACATCCCCTAAAGCTGGGGTGGAAGATTTCAGTTAATACACCTAATCTTTTATACCATGTAAGTTACTTGAAATGCATGGCCCCCCCTTGCACAAGATTAGGAAGTTCCTGCCTCTGTTGTCAATGTATCAGTCACCCCTGACTCCCATCTCTTCATGCTTGGCCCCCAGCTTGGCTCTTGTGTACCATGAGCTTCTTAATGTTTAAGTTATGCTCGTGTGTTCATGTTTCCTTGAGTGTAGACCTGGGGAGTTTTACTGAAAGCAGAGTCGGAACTCTAGTTGGGCTCATCCTATCCATGGATCTTGAGGTTTTCAGCTTCCCCAGTGTTCAGTCACCCCAACTCTAGGATAAAGGCTTTCACTAGCTATTTTTCCCAATGACAATTTTCATGTCTTTTAACCTAAACAAAAACTCTTATTTTTCATCAAATAAGCCATCAAAGTTTCAAGAAATTTTATTATCCCAAATACTGCCTTTTTTTTTCTTTTTAAGCTACAATTGGGCTAAAGCTATAGATGCGTTGGTAGAATGCTCACCTACTAGCATGCCCAGAACCCTGACAGTGATCCCAGCAACAGGCCAACTGTGTGTGCTGGTGTGCATTATAATCTTCCAACTTGAGAGGGGAAGCCAAGAGAGGTACAAAGTCATCCTAAGGCCAGTGTGTGCTATATGAAACCCAGCTTCCCAAATTAAAGACAAAATTAGAGGAAATGAAATATAGACCCGAATGAGAAATAAAATGCTTTGAGTTTGAATCAGAAAAATTTGCTATCTTTATTTTTTTTTTTTGGCAATCAAAATTCTGGTGAATAAGTCTTTGAATAAAAGACTTTGATCACTCTATCCTAGTAATTACATTGTGCTATATTATATAACACACATATGGTAGGATATTATATAATATATATATATATACTGTTATACTATATTATACACACACACAGACACAGACAGACACACACACACACACACACACACACACACCCCAGCAGGAGCTAATGGCAATTATTTACCCTAGACAAAAACAAAAATGTTTCTCATTTCTTAGTATCTGTGCAAAGATGCCATTCCAGATGGACCCGTTATGTGATGTTGTATTTCAAACGGAAATGTTTCTTAAAGTTGCTGGGGGAAAAGACTATCAAGAAAGTGAGAGCTACCGAAGAAAGGATGAGTGTTATCTATTTCTTCAATTAGTGGCAAAATCCTGGTGGTGCGCCTATAGAACCATGGGGGTTCTAATCAAAATAGTCCAATCCTGTCTTTTTCTGTCTCCTCAGTGGTGCTGCAGAAGGTGGGAAAGAGCCACAGGATTAAATTCTGGGTAGAAGCCATATCTGACTTTGTAGCTATGAAAACAGGGTTGCACTATTTTGTTTAATGCATCATTTAATAAAAGTTTTTCTCAGTAGGACAGCAAGCAATTATTTGAAGCAGCTGGATTCAAGAAGGCCGGATCACATGTTATCACACACAGAGGAATCATAGGTTATGGAGAGCTGAACAATATAATTATGCTCATAGAGAGCCACTTACTAATCGTGAAGGTGAGAACTGTAGCGATTTCACAATAGCCACCAAATGTCAGAGTCAAAGTCTAAATATGTAAGATTCTCTGAGGTTTACTGTGGGAACATGGGCTGACTCTTGCGGAAGTGTATTTGGCGGGGGAGTTTCCAGTGTTCCAAGGAGAATGAAATCCTGCAAAGACAACAGCCCAAGACTTATTGTAAAGTTCTCATGTCCTAAACTTTTGTCAACCGCGGCGCCACTCTCTGTGTCAGGGGACTTGCGCAGGGACCACTAGCTCATACGTACTTTGAGTAATTATACAAAAGTGAAAAGAAGATGTAAGCCAACTAACATTTTCCACGGCTCCACGATGAGAACACTTGGAGAAGTTCCACAACCAGTCACAAATCAGGACCAGTGTGGCTGTCCTCATACCCTTCCCCAACCTGTTTGCAGGAATTTATTTTCATTCTATTTCCACAATCTCTTCCAGTGTGTAGAAAGCTGAGTTTGTCCAACTGGATGAGGAAGGTCACTTTGGCCAGGTGGTAGTTTAAATGTGCTTTATCAGCTTTTTTTTTTTTTTTTTTTTGGCTAACAAAAACAGTGATAAGAACAACAACAACAAAATATGATACTGAAAATCAGAAGAGGCGTAGAAATTAATCCAAATTGGCAAGCTGCAAGGACACCTAAAAAATAAGAAACTATGCAAATAATCTAGTTTTTTGAGCAATACAAGCTTTTTTTAACTTCTATAGTCTGGCATCAAAAAAAAAAAAAAAACCAAGAATATGGAATTGTTCCTCTAAGTCTGATAATGTTTTAAATTTTTCAGCTGCCAAAATACATTTTTATTTACACATTTATTTTCTTGCCTGCCAATACAATGAGTGCCGATATAAGAAATGTAAAGAAGGGGCTGGAGAGATGGCTCAGTGGTTAAGAGCACTAGCTGGTCTTGCAGAGGTCCTGAGTTCAATTCCCAGCAATCACATGGTGGCTCACAGCCATCTATAGTGGGATCTGATACCTTCTTTGTCATAAAGTCATATGTGTAGATAGAGCACTCATATACATAAGATAAGTAAATAGATCTTTAAAAAAAAAGAAAAAGATTTAAAGAAAGGGCTGGGAGTGGTACTCATCTCTAATCTGGGAGTGAAAATCCCTAGTAAAAACGGCTCTAGTTTTTTTATTGTGTAAGATATTCTGTATAGGAGGTAGGCATAAATAACAGACACAAATATATTTATATGCTTTTCAAAATCAAACTCCATCATTACTCATGGAACGTCTACTTGCCTCATACAACAGGTCTCTGTGGTGAGGGGAAGCAGGGACTGTTTCCACCCTGTTCTTACAACCTCTGGCTGGAAACATTTAACAGACAAATCATAAACAATATGATACTGTACTTGTGACCGCTGCTGAGAAGAGGAGACACATACTACAAGGTCTTAAATTAAGGGAAAGTGACTGACTTGGGGATCTCACTGAGGCAAGTTAGGGTACTGAGTTCAGATTCTAAGGCAAAGTCAGATTATATCTAATACCTGGAATCAAAAAAACAGGGAAGTCGGGCGGTGGTGGCGCACGCCTTTAATCCCAGCACTTGGGAGGCAGAGGCAGGTGGATCTTTGTGAATTTGAGACCAACCTGGTCTACAAGAGCTAGTTCCAGGACAGGCTCCAAAGCTACAGAGAAACCCTGTCTCGAAAAACCAAAATAAAATAAAATAAAAATTAAAAGGCAGAATGATCCAGAGCAGCTAAGCTTTGTGCTTGGAGAATCCTGCTAGAGTCAGGATTTTGTGAAGAAGCAGCGTGCACACTTAAAAGATGAGGAAGGCTAACATCTAGGAATGTTTGTCACATTGGAAGACAAGCCCAGGGAGGTTAGGAAGCCATGGGAGCCTTACAGATCCTCCTTGGGGCCTTGAATAATAACAGAGGACGTATGTGTTTCTTTAAACTCAACTGGGACTGAGAACTGCAGGCTGAAGAGATGCAAAGGGAGGCTGCCTAGGAGGGAAGGCAAAGATGGTGGCACAAAAAGAAAGTAGCAAAGATGGAGTTAAGTACGAGATGGGTGATGAGTTGGATGTGTGGTGTGAACTGGAGAGAAGAGTCTTAAAACTCAGTCTTTATAACTTCATGTTTGCTGCCTTTAAACTTTTTTACCAGTTTGGACATATTTCTTATTAACAATTCAAGATGTTTATATATTGTGGTTATTACATAAATTTTTTTGTTACATGTTCCACATTTTATGATTTTCTTTATGGTATTTTGTGACAATCCAGTCTGTTCCTCCCGGGCATATTTATTAATCTGTTCCTTGTTTTCTTCCAGATTTTTTCTTCATCTCTCTTGTTCTCTGACTGGCTTTTGTGAGGGAGCCCAAGTTGGCCTAAAAGTTGCTATGCAGCCTTGGTTATAGTTCTTACTCTATTGCTCTTATGCTAATCTTTAGTTGGTTTTTAAAAATTGATTTGTAATCTACTATTTTTAGAATTTATTGCAAGGTAAGGTCTAGCTTTCTATTTTTTTAGATAGGTTAAAAAAAAAATCACTTTCCAGGCTTGGACCGAGATCATGGTGACATGGCTCAACACACCAAGAAGGTTGGCATCTCAACTTGGAAACACTAGAAATTTTCACAGAACTGTCTTCCCATTTGGCAAAGCCCCATGTCATCTTTTACATTTCTTCGGCAATACGATCTTATTCATGAGCTTTAAGTCAAAGGTATTTATTTGCTGCAGATTCTCTTGTAGTTTGCACCTCTTTGACTTTCATCTGGTATATATAACAAATCCATCTTCGCTGTTGAAAATATTTTGGCTGATGAATTTAGAGAGGTTTGCATACATCAGCAAATAGAGTCAAATCCTCCAGCCACCCTCCTCCCCCCCCCAAAAAAAAATGCTCTGACAGTTTGTTCCAGGAAGAAGAATGTGGGAAAGAGAGAATTTTCTTTTTCTTGGAAATAAATGCCTTTATAAGAAATTCCAAATCAATCTCTCTTCGCAAGTGATGGCTCGTCTTATTGGGTACAAAGTTGAACACAGGAGCAGGTTATGAATCTGTGGCTGTATCTCTACATCTTCAGAGACATACTCTGAGTTGGACGTATTCCAGAATACTTCTGCTGCGGGTGCAAGTTCAAGGCCTGGCTTAGGAATCGCTCATCTTTGTCCTTGTGTGTTTATCTGCCCACTGTGCTTTCTCCTTCCTCTATCCTGTAGCTTCATTGAAGCAGACAGTCTGGCCATACGCCCCTAAGGGCTGACCCCAGTTCTTGAACATTCTTTTCTTGCCCACTCCTGCCTAGGCAAAGGAAGATATTGTCATTAGATATCACGGTTGATAATACACACAGAATCATGCTCACAAAAACATCAAAGACTCCAATGGCATGTATCTGCTCTATAGATCTACTGTCTTGTGTTGATACAGCTTTATTCAAAACTGTCCTGTCAGTGGCCAAACTGAGCTTGTCTTTGGTAGTCGTGTCTTGATTTACAGAGATTTCTTCTACGTCTCTCTTCCCTGTTTTTCCTCAGCCTCTACTACTTGGCCTGAGAAGTGTAACTGAAACTATGTCCTCATTTCTAGGCCTGGCCTTGCTCTGCAGTGGTGATGGCTTGTAGCTGGCTGTTTCTTTGAGAATTTATACTTTGTTATTACACTTATTGTCTGGCTCCCCTCCCCTGCCTGGTACTATAATACGCTGCCTTCAGTATTCTAATGGGAATGTGTGGGTCTGCCATCACTAGTTTGGTTTTTTTAACAGGAAACCAGGACAATAAGAGCCCTGAGAAATGTGTGTGGCTGTCTAGGGATATTAGTGTAAAATTAAAACAGCACTATCTTCTCTTGCTTGCTTCCACCACTCCATTTTCACCAGTAAACAAGAAGAGCTCTTCCCTGCATCCTGGGCATGAATAACAAAATAGAGGTGTCAGCCATCAGGGGGCTGTGCTTTGAGATGCACTAGGACATCGTTTTTCTTAAGTAATCCTCACCTATTTTAGTCTTTTTTTCCTTCTTCCTTCCATGAAATACTCAACTCTAAGGAAACGTTTGGCTCGAAGAGTACATCTTCAATAGTGATGATGATGATAAAAACATTTCAAAAGAAAATCTCAGGTAAACCCTGGTAACTATTAGCAACTGTTTCAAAGGTTAACTTAACCTAAGTAGATAGTTCAACTTGGCTTTGGGCGGAACAGTTCCAGGTAGAGCTGGCCTTGGAGGAAAGAACTTCAGACACTTTCCAGACCCATTTAATGTTGCTCTAGGTAATAGTGATAAGTTAATGGGACTCTAAGCAGGATTTGTGGGTTCCTAGATCCAAGGAAAGATCCCAAGCTCGAACTATTCTGAAGGCAGGCTGTCTGGATGGTTGGGCTTGAGCTGGAACAGAAGGTCCGTCAGCTGATCTCCAGCAGTCCTCCCTGGGGCTTGCTTAAGGTGCTACACGTGATCCTTGAGGACACTTCTTTCCCTCCTCCGGTCTTTATTAACACTGTTTCCTGTCTTCAGATGCCTCCTCCAATCTGATCTTAAGAGTTATGTTTCATATCTGTGTGCACATCTCCGCATGCTGACTTTATGTGGACAGGAAGAGGACATTGGAGCCCCTGGAACTAGAGTTATAATCAGTTTTGGACTGCTGTATGGGTTCCGGGAACAGAACCTGAGTTCTCTGCAAGAGCAGTAAGCTCATTTAGCTGCTGATTCATTTTTTTGTTCCCCTCCAATCTGATCCTAAAAAGAATAGACATTTTGTTGTTCACAGATTTCTGTTTTCTTCTGTTGCAATAATTGAGTTCGTGCCTGGCACGCGGTTATTGACCAATTAAAATCCCACATTCTCCAGGCTTTCTCATGGATGGTTCAGAAGTCACGCATGGGCTTCTGGATTTCTACTTGTCTTCATGGGCTAGCAAGAGTATGGTTTTTCTGCTTGGGCTCCTGTCTTCTGTAGTTGCCTGGAGACATGGCCACGTCTTGGTCAGGTTTCTGTTCTGGAAGCTAGCTCAAGAGGCTTACCTCATCCTTTGCAGCGCTTTTGCAAGCCTTGATCCCTGCATTCAATCTGCTTTGTCCAAAATACTGAAAGTGGGTCTTGCTTCCTGCACTGGACACACTGCAAATGAGAGCGGTATGACCCATAGACTAAGGGCAAGAACTTTCTTTTTCAGGGGTTTTCTCAGGAAGGAGTGACTTCCGTGTACCCAGTCTGACTATGGCAAGCATATTCACTGAACTGTCCCCATCGTACTAGGAGATGAGCATCCCTGTCATTTGACGGAGGTCCCCGCTATAACATGAGGGGTAAGAAGGCCACAGACCTTGGACATATAAAACCTACTTTCTAATTAAGTCTCTTTTGACATATCAGAGAGGAGCTCGTTCCCTTAGAAGCATCTCTTATAAGAACTACCCAGGAGTTCTATTTTCATTAGTATTATTATTTATTTTTTGAGATTATAATTACATCATTTCTCCCATTCCTTTCCTTCTACCTGCCCCTCCCATGCACCACACCCTGTCTCCCTACTCTATTTCAAATTCATGGCCTCTTTTTTTCTTACACGCACGCGCGCGCACACACACACACACACACACACTCCTAAATTATATAAATACAACAAATTAGTAGTCTGTATGCTATTATGTTGTTATATTTGTTACAATAGGAAGACTTCTAGTTAGTTAGCGGCCTCTTAGCCCCGAAATAATCACACAGAAACTATTAATTAAATCACTGCTTAGTCCATTAGCTCTAGCTTTTTATTAACTAACTCTTACATCTTAATTTAACCCATTTCTATTAAATCTGTGTATTGCCAGATGGCTACGGCTTACCAGGTAAAGTTCCATTCGACATCTGTCTCTGGCAGGGACTACATGGCTTCTCCTGACTTTGCCCTTCTTTCTCCCAGCATTCAGATTAGTTTTTCCCGCCTAGCTAAGTTCTGCCCTGCTAGAGATCCAAAGCAGTTTTTTTATTCATTAATTGTAATTACAGCATAC
>JAQHUG010000065.1:4986072-5059153 GCA_028555095.1 Dicrostonyx torquatus
ATCCATAGGCTCTCATCTTCTGTGGAAACAAAAGAAGAACTTCTTTTTCAAAGCAACATATCCTTAAACTCAAATTTTGAATTCAAGATACCTTTGAAATATATACGTTGGCTTAGCTTAGCAGTCCCCAAAATCAAATGCCTCTCTTCAGTCAAAAAATTCAAAGATAACACAATAATATACATAACCCAGAGTCTCTGTGAATTTTTCATTTTTACATGGCTTGGTTTTACTCTATTAATTTTTCTACAAGTTTAATATTTATTTTATTATCTTTACTTCTTTAACCTATGACTGTACTCTGTCTCTTTTAAGACTTTGTTTTATTTTTTAAGAAAACTATTTACTTCTTTTTATAACTCTCTGTACTCTTTTTCTTCTCTCTCCCAAGCTTATGTACATTTATTCAACACTGTGATCCATTTAAAGGTCTTTTATGTCTGAATCTGTCCTAATGTGTATCTGTAATTCTTTACTGTTCAGGAGCACTTCTTAAAATGCTAAGCCCTTCTTCTGAACTTAAGTAGCTGCATTACTAGGGGAAATAGTGCCTGCTTGCCCTGCCCAGCCCAGCATGGCAGAGCTGCTTGCTGCCTCCGAGAGTCATGCACAGTGCCTTATCTCTAGGCACACAACCGGTCCATGTTGCCACCAAGCAAGCCGTAGTACATTGCTCACAAACCCCATTCAAATGCTCAGTATCCTGAAAGAGCCAGAGGTTGTACTAGCAGCATGGTCCAGAAAGCCAGCATTTTAAAACAGTGCAGCTTTTTTTTCTTTTGCTACTGCTGAATCAGGAAAACCTCTCTTAAAGGAGCTGCAGCGTGCTGTCAGCAAACAAAGCCCTTTTTGTGCAGGGTAGGGGTGGGGGTGGGAAATGCTGCTAAACTTTGTTTTTTAGTGTCTAAAATTCCTTTCCAAGCCCTCTCAGGTTTTAAGTGGATTTTAGTTGGCCATGTGGGCACCAATTTGTTGCAATGGGAAGGTTGCTAGTTAGTTCCCAGCCTCTTAGCCCCAAAATAATCACACAGAAACTGTATTAATTAAATCACTGCTTGGCCCAAGGTTCTTATTGGCTAACTCATATCTTAATTTAACCCATTTCTATTAATCTGTGTATCACCATGTGGCTGTGGCTTACTGGGTAAAGTACCATCTGGTGATCTGGTGTCTGTCTCCAGCAGGAGCTACATGGCTTCCCTTTGACTCTGCCTTCTTTTCCCCAGCATTCAGTTTAGTTTTCCCTGCCTAGCTAAGTTCTGCCCTGTTATAAGTCCAAAGCAGTTTATTTATTCATTAATGATAATCACAGCATATAGAAGGAAATCCCACATCATACATGTATGTATGTTTTCAGGGCTGCCCATTTGGTATTGGAGAACCACTTTGTGTTAGGGTGTCAGCGGAAGGCTATTTCTCTTGCTCTCAGCATTCCTTAGTTGCCTGTAGTTCATTGTCTAAAGTTGTGGCCTCCTGAGTGTTCCCCTTCCACATTAGCATGTGCTTGTTCAGGTCACATTGAGGCAGCCATGTTGGTGAGACATTTTTTTTTTTTAGGAGACAGAAAACTTCCTCTCATAATTATGGCTCTCATAATCTTTCCTCCTCCTCTTGCACAATGACCCCTGAGCCTTAGGTGCAGGACTTGTGTTGCAGATGTATCCACAGGAACTGGGCTCCACAAGTCTGCATTTTGATGGGTTGTGATTTTCTATGATTCTTTCTGACGGTTGCAAAGGGATTTTTCCTTGATGAGGAGTGAGAACTATACTGACACCTGTTTCTCACAAGAAATAACAAGAGGCAGGGGCCGAGGCAGGTGGATGTCTTTGAGCCCAAGGTGCAGAGCCAGGTGGATGTCTGTGAGTCCAAAGTCACTCTGGTTTAATAGGGAGTCCCAGGTCAACCAAGAACAAATAGTGAGATCCCGTCTCAAAATAAAAAGTGAATGAACAGAATGAACATAATGCAAATACTTCCAGAGATACCATAGACGGGGTAGAAATGAGGCCCAAAACTTATCTCTCGGACTCCTTCACATGTTCCTCCTCCACATGTGTATGGAAGGCCCCAAAGTTTGTGCCTCAGGTGGAAGCCAGGGTTCTGTCTGGAAGCCTGGCCCACCTTTCTCACGTCATCACATCTATCATCCCCAAGGCCCACGCTCTGACTTTTCAATTGCTCTTTTGACTCTGATGATCTGTTTGGGTTTAGCTTGGCCTCTGAGTGGAGAAGCACACAGCATTAGTTTGGGGTTTGTGGAGAACTAGAGGGATCCTTCTGCACTGTGAAGATTTTGAGAGATTTCAACCTGCTGAACTTGGACAAATGTGGTCTCCTAGAAAAATGTAACTCAGCTGGTCAGAAAATATCTTTCCGGGTAGAGGACAGGAAGCTGAGAAGAAAATATTGACTTGCTCCCTTTGCCTGTTTTGTGCAAAGCACCCATTAGTGCAGAATTTAGGTACTGTTATATTGTACAAGTTTATTGTTAACATGCCTTGCTCTGTGACTGACTATCCCCTGCAAAAATCCTCCTGCACAGTCATAGCCTGCCTCTCCAGAATAAAGCCCATCTGCTAGCAAGCCTTGGCTCCATCTTTAGCAGCTCTGGCAAACCTCTTTAAACCTGGCAGGCAGAATTAATCCCTTTGTCTTTTGAGGTCCATAAGCTTTGTTGACATAATGGAAGCAATACTGTGGCATTTAGCACAGTGTACTGTAATGAGTTGCTTATTCATCTCTGTGTCGCACTATGCACTGGGTTCCTTAAGGAAAGTGACTAGATCTTATCCATCTCTTAATCCTCTGAAGCTAAATAAATATTTGCTAACTCAAATTGAATTCTCACCCCTAATTTGATATACTGTATCAAATCCAGACTTCCTTGATTATTAAAGCTCCTGGATACAATGTACCTTTGGTTTACTTTTCTTTTTTTGGTGGAAGTATATACATTTTCTATCATCTATCTATCTATCTACCTATCTATCTATCTATCTATCTATCTATCTATCTATCTATCTATCTATGGGAGAAGTAGATACATTATCTATCATCTATCTATCTATCTATGGGAGTAGTAGTTACATTTTCTATAATCTATCTATCTATATCTAGATCCATGAGCATATATCTATGTCTATTTATCTATCTATTATCTGTCTATCCCTTTATTATGTATCTATCTATCATCTATCTGTGAGCATCCACAATGAATTTAAGTGTGTATGTCACATAAACACACACACACATAGATAGAGAAATAGGTATATATCACACACACTTACATTCACCGTGAATGCTCATGGATTCTGGAGTCCAGAACCCTGTTTTGAACACTGTTAAGTTCTGTTTCCCTGGACAAGTGACTTTCCTTCTCAGCGCCCCAATTTCCTCTTCTATGGAGTGAAGGTGATGGCTGTACCTACTTCATAGTGCTGATGTAAAGGTGAAGCAAGTTAATCTTGAGAAAACCCAGAGTACACTCTGACACACAGAAAGCACTTTTGAAATGTTACGTTATATTTCAGTGTCAGAAATAGTAAAACACAAAGTGTCTGCCTCACAGTAATGTAGGGTTTAGCATTCTAAGTTCTAGTGGGGAGCCATTGCCACAGTATGGGATGCCTGCAGAATTGGTTGTTATCTGTGGGTTCTCATAGAGTGACTGTCCCATCCACTGGGGTCTTGATTATGGTTGTCTTCTGTGGGTTCGCATAGAGTGACTGTCCCATCCACTGGGGTCTTGATCGTGCCTCCTTCAGAGTCAGTGTTTGTCCTTTTCATCAGTCTTATTTTTGTCTGAAAGGTTGGCCCAGTGTCTTGCATGCTTGAACTCGTGAGGAATCTAACAGGGAGCACCTAGTAAAACAGTTGACGAACACATGAATCACCAGAGGAACCCACACACAACACCTGGGATCGATGACTAGATATTGTCTACTCAGAAACTTGGAGTTACAGTCAACAACTGAGCATATAAGCCCTCTCCTTCCCACTCCAGCTCTAACAGCCATGTGTTTATATTTTGGGGAACAGACCACCTACGTGGATACCTGGTTGTACACACATTTGAGTCTATTTCTCCTATGTCGGCCTGTCTTGTCCAAGCTGGGATGAAAGAGTTTTTGTAGGAAGACATCACTAATGCAGGAATGCTTCTTGCTCTCTCTGCTATTTCTCTGCCCTGAAATACATACATAATAAACATTTGGCCTTCACAAAACAACTGCCTTAGCTTTTATTGCTTCCGTTTATACTTTGGAGATCATCTTTCCTTTGATGTGTTGTCCTCTTTGTGGAGGGAAGAGTGTAGTGTCATCATGGCAGGTCACTCACGTGTCACATTTAGAAACTACTGAGTACACACTTTTGGATAAAGTATTGACACTGACTTGAGTAAGTTGTTACGTGGGAGATAAAGACAATAGATGCTATGGCCAGTACATGATTCGTTCTTTCATTTATTAAAAACGTATCAAACCTGTTGGACAGGTTTGGTGCCAGGTGCTAACCAGGAGAGCACAATTAAAATGTATCGAAATGCAGTATCATTGGATCTGTTCTATTATTTAGCTTCCTGTAACAAATACCCATAATGACCAAATAAAGGGGTGATTTAGGATCACTGCTTGGGGGTGTTAGTGCACAACGTGTCTGTCCTGGGAGCCTGTTGTCTATCAGATGAAAGTATGTGGCAGGGTAGACCTGATGACCTCATTCAAGGTCCAGAGGTGAAAAAGAGCCTGGGTCCCCACAATCTTCTTAAAGGATGACCTCAATGACCTGTAGACCTCCTACTGGGTTTTATGTATCAAAGTTCTAGCCCCATCCAGTGGTATCTTTCTTGGCGACCAAACCATCAGTACATGGGCCTTTGGGGGACACTTTAGATACAAAATACAGCCCCCCAGGATTATAGGCGTTAATCAGAATGTCTATTCACTGAGAAGCCAAAGTCACAGTGAGTTTTCCGGAAGAGCCTGAAACTTCACTGACCTTGAAGGACTGAATGATTTGAGCTAGTGATGTCAAGCTCTCCAGCAGAGGAGTATGGCAGAGACAGGATGAGCACACCACAGGTGGGAGTGTGACCAGTTTGGCAGGAATGGATAAGAGGAAGTTTTGAACAGTAGCCTATGCATTTGGTGCAGACGAAAACAGGTTTCTGAGAAGAGAGTGATGTCATGAACTTGGAAAGAAGATACTCTAAGAATGGACTGGAAGTGAACTGAAAAGTAGGGAGGAAAGCCTTGGTCCTATGAGGATCTAGGTCTAAAAGACTCAAAATGGCGATGTGGAAATAGAGGGAAAACAAGGGCTTGACGACATATTTAGAAGAAAAAGCAGAGCTCACAGATCATCCTTCTTTGGTTAGCGTTCCAGTATATTTTCTAACCTGTGAGAATCTTGAAGTTGCTTTTATGCCTCCTTGCTATTAACCTTGGTCAAGTCTCACCTTGGTCTTCTGTATGAGCTGTTCATACTTAGAGTCAGGCCACAGGTTGACAACAGGGAGGGACCAAGTCAGACCTGGAAGACACAGGTTTCTGCTGTTCCATGTGTGGTGATGACGTTTGTGATGGATGCCGATGAAATGACCATCCTGTCCCTGCAAATATCTGCCAGCTGACTTCAGTGAATCATCATCCTTGTTGCAGATACGGTTCTGCTTAATGAATCACAGATACCTGACTCCTGAATCCTTTTTGCCATATCCCTTCCCACTTCTTTTTGTTGTTGTTGTTGTTGTTGTTGTTTTCGATACAGGGTTTCTCTGCGTAACAGCCTTAGCTGTCCTGGAACTCACTCTGTAGACCAGGCTGGCCTTGAACTCACAGAGATCCACCTGCCTCTGACTCCCAAGTGCTGGGATTAAAGATGTGTGCCACTACCTCCCACTTCTTTTTTTTAAAAAAAGACTTTCTTAAAATTTTGAATTAGGTGCATTTATATGTGCATACATGATTGTGTGTGTGTGTGTGCACATATGTGTGTGTCTGAGTGGATTTGTGCATGTGATTGCAATTTCGCGAAAAGGCCAGAAGAAGTTGTAGGATCCTTTGGAGCTAGAGTTAGATTGCTAGAAGCTGCTCACATGGATGTTGGTAATTGAACTTGAGTATTCAGCAAGAAGAGAATGTGTTCTTAACCTCTGAGCCATCTTTCCGGCCCCTGATTCCTATATCTAATAAGAAAATATAAATTCTAGCTTAATGGGTGACAAGGGCCAATGAATCCCTCCCTCCCAAATCTCAAATTTCTTTTTTTGTACATATTTTGACTCTGCAACACTGATCCTCTACACAGCTTAATGAAGCGTCCACTGAAAGAACTCAGCTTTCTCAGTCTTGTAGAAGAGCGTCACTGAGAGCATCACTCGTGTTTCTCCCATCTCTGAATTGTAAAGGTGCTTTCAGCCCGCTCTAGCGCCCATAGGAGCTCCTGGTTTTCATGATAATTAGTTTCCCTTCCCAAGTGGGCTTCTGTTTCTTTAAGGGCCTGCCTTTTTCTCTGTGGTTGGCAAAAGTGATTGCTAAGCAATAACTGAAAGAAACAATGAACAAATGACTCTCTGAAACAGTACTGAGAGTGAAGGACTCATATGTAACCCCAACACTGTTTTTTTTTTTTTTTAAAAAAAACAAAAAACAAAAAACTTTTTTTTTTAAATTTTATATACCAATCCCAGTTTTCCCTCCCTCCTGAGACATCCCGCTTAGAGATATGTGTTCCAAGGGCTCTGTGAGTGTAATGTCTGGCTGTGGGTCTCTGCATCTGTTACTGTTTGCTGCAGAAGGAAGCTTCTATGATGATGACTGGATAAGGCATGAGTATAGCAGAGCTCCAAACGCATCCAGATACACTTCTGGAATGTTTCTGAGCTGGGACACAATACAAAGCAAGGAATTTTCTACCTTGAGTGCATAGAGTCAGAGAAAACTATCCTTAGAGAGAGAAGTAATGTAGAGAACAGGAAAAAAAGGGGGGCAATATATAAATTCTGAGATGGAGGGAGAAGCATCAGCCTGCTTTCTTTTCAGGGTTTGTATCTCTGTATTCCTCCTTTTTCTCTTCAACTAATCTAAGTGAATTTCGTTCCTTGCAGCCAGAGATCTTGCAATGAATCTGGAGTCACAAAGTGTGATTTTTTTCTTGTTCTTTCCCCTTACACTCCCCTAAACCTAGGAAAATGATGAAAAAAACTCGAAATGACCAGTAACTATGCAAGGGTCACCAAACACTACAATGAGAGTCCATTTTCCTTATTCGTTTGCAAACCCATCTGCAAGCCTGCCACTTATAATACTGTTTCTGTATCAAAACCAATTGTGAGCTGCTAACATCTAGGTTAATTGTTTCTCAAACTTGTTTAAATGTAGTGTATATGTGCATGTGTGTGTGTGTGAGCACGTGCGTGCACGTGTGTACATACACATGTGAAATACCTTTGCCTGTTTGTTGGTTAACGGTAGAGGGCACAATACACAATAGGCTGTAGGCTGGTGGCTGGTCTCTAGTGACTATAAGACTCTGCACAAGTCTGTTAAGACTATTTAGACATAAGTGTTATTATTATCCCTAAAGTAAGGACATCAATGCAGTCACCACTGGATTGTTATAAGGATTAATTGACAGTCATTACTAATCACTCCTGCCCGACACACAACAGTGAATGACAAGTCTGTTATTTGGCGGTGATCGGATGAGTTCTACCCACGAACAGTTAAGTCCTTCTGCTATGCAAGGGCTATGAATACATCAACTATTTGCTTCATTCCACTAAGGATCTGATAATCCTCCTCCTTCAAAGTATGCTGTGCTGCGGGAGATTAAGTCCTCTTGCTTTCAGCCAATGGCTTCTAAGATACCAGCCCACTGGGGCGTGGTCTTCATTTTAAAAAAAGCCGCAGTAGCTATCCGGGTTTCGCTTGCTTCCAACTTCCATGCTGACTGCTAGACTCAGTTTCCTGTTTGCGACCAGAGGAATGTGGTTTGGGACATTGATCTGTAAGTTTTATCCCCTCCAATAAAATACCCCTTTTTTAATCAAATTGGTGTAAGATTGTCCTGCGACAATAATGCTGTCTCAGTTATTCTCTGGCCTCGGGAAGAGAGAAGGCCTTTTGTCTGAGAGGGGTAAGTGCAAATAGCAGCTCCAAGAGTTGACCACTAAAAAATGTGTTTATTCTCGTGAATGGATGAAAACACGTGAGAGGAAGGCCTTCATGAAAGCCGCAATGATGGCCTCCTCTTAGACCCTTTCAGTCAGCTGGAAGAGGGATCTTGATTCGATTTGGGTGTGATTCAGTTTGTAACTGAATTAGCTTTGCACTCTATTAAAAACCTATCTGCGCACTTGCCCTGCAGAAATTTTGCTTTTATGAACAAGACTTCATTTTAGAGCTCAGAGCTCCCCCTCCCCATGCACCTTTTTTTTTTTTCCCTTCAGAAAGTTATTAAGCCTAAAGCTTTCTGGGATTCCCTTCTTAGTGCCTTTATATCTTAATTTTTATAAGGACATGAGTGCATTATGGCATTCCTGTTAGCTATCGCTTTTGTTCTATGGAGTAGAGAAAGACGGCTCAAAATTCTTTTCAGCATTTATGCTGAGAATTCTGTCGTGAGGGAAGCTGAGGATTCCTATGGAGAGTAGAAGAATGAGGAGGTGGGAAAATGCTCTAACAGCAGGTGTGAGCCGAGAGAGATGGTGCACACTCTATTCTCAGCACCCAGGTGGCAGAGCCAGCTAGATTTCTGTGAGCTCAAGGCCAGCCTGGTCCACTTGCCATGACAGCCAGAGGTGCGCAGAGAGACATTGTCTCAAAACAAACAAACATACAAAAAGTAAATGTGAAACAATTATTGTGTGGAATATAGGGACGAGAGTCCAGGTGGTGGATCCAGTGTTTGAAGCCATGTTCTGTGTATTTTGTACATATCATAGACCCAAACCTACGGATTGACTTAATAAGCATGCTTTATAACATTACCCGCTTCTTAATGCGTAAACAATATTGTTTTCATTTAACTGTGCCAGTGTAGAGTCTGACTTCAGAAATCAGACTTCATAGCTTCAAACCCTGATATTAACAATGGGAAGAAGCAGGGGAGCAATGACCAGAACAATGGAGCCAGTACTTACTGCACAGCGCTTCTGCATCTTCGTCTCTTTCAGTCCTCCGAGCCATCTTAGGAGACAGATTTTATTGTTATCTCTCTCTTTTTTGAAACCATCATTGAAACTGCCTTATGTTGTTTGCCCCGGGATGCAGGCTGAAACAGGCTACAAGGTGATTCAAACGCAGGCAGTCCATTCTGCTGGGAGATATGTACTTGGTGTTCGCTTCTCTACAATAGTCTCGGTTTGGTAAAGTCAGCCTGGACTTATTAGTGACACGGGAGCCGTTTGGGCCAATAGGAACTTTAGAGCGGTTGGAAATGTCTCGGTCGGTGACAGATGTTGCTGAACATCAAATATCTCCTAGACTGTTTGATTCGTTGGCCCAAACTCAATTTTGGGAAGGCGTTGACTCACCGACACAGTTGTTTTGTGTTCTGGCTGGATGTGTATTTAGTCCTTGGTTGTACTTCCTTTCAGTTCAGTCTCATGGGAGATTGACAAGTGAGATTTTATTAAAAAGCAATAATAAATAACAAATAAATAAAGCAATAATAAATAACAAATAAATAAATAAAAGTGGAAGCTGGGGGCGGGGAGCCGACACTGATCTTGTTTAAGAAAGCACAGAAGTCCGTCCCAGTCCCTCACCCTCCAATACCCTGCCTCCACCCCCTCCTCACCTCCTCACACACCCACACACCCCAACACCCTGCTTCACAGAAAGCATCTCAGAGACAGCCAGTTGCTTTGTCTTGGCTGACACAAAACTTGGTTGTTTGTCCAACTGTTGCCAAATCACACTTTGACATTTGCATAGCCAGGAAGTACTTGAAAAGAAAGCCCCAACATTTCCCTGCATTATTTTTGTAGGAATTATGAGTAAAGTCTATTTTTAGCTTTCTGGCAGTAATTATTTATCACAGCTCCTATTTTGAGTTCGCAGCTAAAGCTTGACTTCCTGGTTGCCTGGAATGGAAATGCATTCCGTATACTAACTCCTGGAAGGCGGAGTAGGTTTCCGTATGTTTTGATGAGACAAAGTCCAGGATTCTTGAATAACGATGAATTCTTCATGGAAAAGCATTTCAATGGGAATATAGTACAGTAATGATTACTCACTAATACCCAACGTTACATACACAGCTTTTCTTTGTCTTACTTGTTTAAAATGTACACAGATTGGAAGGAAATATGTATGGAATCATAAAAAGAGTAAAAACCTACGTTGTTCTAGCAGATTAGCAGAATAAAATCATGTGCACGTTGCCTTGACTCTAAGTCTTGCTGGGCTCCGTACCAGCTCTTGTTCTGTTGCAACACGCTGTGCGCATCGCATTTCACCTTTGAGTCAAGCAAGATTTCATTAGGAAGATATTACAATGTGCCTGCATTTGACTTCGCTTGCGTCCTTAAATGTTAGGAACGTTATTTCTCTCGTGTTGTTCTCTCTCACGGAATCTCATTAGAGTTTGCCTGAGAAGAGAGGGCTTGGGTAAAATCAAATTGTTTGTCATGTCTGCTGTGCACCTGCACGGTGACAAGCTCTCAGAGGGTGATTCGGAAAAAAACCAGCTCCCATCTCTTCCCTCCCCACCCCCAGAATACCGTACCAGAAAAGTCATAAATGAAAAGCCTGTTTGGCAAAGCAGGAGAAATAAAGAAAAAGAAAAGGGCATCTTAAAATATTCATAGCCATAGTTTCTGCTTGCTCCCTAGTTTTGTGCTTGAAAAGATTGACTGAAATATCAGCGGATTAACCGCTGTTGACCTCTGCCTTGGGAACTCTCAAAATGGAATAGTTCATATTCTATTCCCTTGGTAAGTCAAGAAATGTCTTTCTGACTTGACATATGGCGTAAGTTAACAATTTCTGAGGAAGCAGTAATTGACCTAACCAGGAATGGTCTCTCCATGAATAGCAAATGTAAAGTTACCATCCAAAGAATTTGGCTGCAAAAATTCAATGTGATTTAAACATACCTCAGAAATGTGGGACTCCAACTTGTGGTTCTTTTTGTGGATTAAGACAAGATGAGGTTTTGGTCTTGCTTTTGTTTTTATTTTGGTTTTGGTTTTTTGAGGCAGGGTTTCCCTGTAGCCTTGGAGCCTGTCCTGGAACTAGCTCTTTTCGATCAGGCTGGCCTCGAACTCACGGAGATCCGCCTGCCTCTGCCTCCTGAGTGCTGGGATTAAAAGCATGAACCACCACTGTCCAGTTTAAGACAAGATGGGTTTAAAGCGGAAGCAGAACGATGTCATTGATAACTTTGTTTGTACTCTGCCCCTCTCATGCCTTCAAGGGCACTGGTTTGAATATTCGTTGAGCAGGCGAGACCATTATTTCTTCAGCACGTGACCTCAGAGGTTCAAGCATACATAATATTTTCTCAAGTCTGTGGTGTTATCAAGACGTGCTCTCGTGACAATGTGACTGAAGCTTGGATGTGGTGTGGTGAGTGCCAGTCAAGCCTCCTTGTCTGCTTGCCAGTCCACTCATGTGGATGCTGGCAGGCTGCAGTTCCAAGCTTGCTATTGGCTGGAGGCTTCGGTTTTTCTGTCACATAGACTGCTTCACAGGTTGCTCACACATCCCAAGCAACTAGCTCCCTTCCAGAGAGAGAGAGAGATAGAGAGAGAGAGAGAGAGAGAGAGAGAGAGAGAGAGAGAGAGAGAGAGAGAGAGACCAATGTAGTAGGAGCAGCTGTCTTGTACAACTTAATCTGAAAAGTGGCGTAGACTCTCTTGTGTCATAGGCTTTCAGTGACTGAATGCAAGTCTGTTGCAATGCAGCAGAAAACTACACGGGGTGTGACTACAGCAGGAGGGACTAATGGTGGCACGTGTGGGTAACTGCCATCAGATGTACTTTTACTTTAGAAAATTTTCTGTAAAACTTTCCAGTGTAGGTTATGTTGACAAAAGTAGAAGCTGACAAAAAAGGATGCTCAACACTGTTCACTCCTAGTGGCTTTATTGCTGGGGAGTTGAAATCATACATCATAGTAGTGATGACCCTGAAGGTATACATCTGGGAGATTCGTCCTTGAGGACAGGAAAGCAGGAGAACTGGCCCCACCTCTTGCTCTTTGCTGCAAGAGGTAATTGTCGCCAAAACAATGCAGGAGAGCTTACCTGGTGGTAACAAGGGAAAACTGACCAACCCTGCAACTACCCAGGCCCAGAACCATGGTTTTATGAGTTGGCCCATCCCATCTAAGATCTGCTAGTGGATGTGAAGGGACCCAAAGCAGCAGGATTTCCACAACACAAGGCAACAACCAGATAATTAAGAGGAGTTCCAGTGAGGGCCCAGCATCATTAGCATACCAGATACCAGAGGCTTCAAACCAGACCAATGACTCTCTGCAATGAACACTTGCAAAGAAAGATCTATGGATTAAAGGATTTCTTGTGTGAAATTTCTATGTCACACTACAGCTTCCATAATGAGACTGGATGTTTTTCTTTCTCTCTTCTTTTTTCTTTTTCCCTTAAATTTTATTTTATTTTGGGGCAGATATTTGCAAGGGCAGAGGGTGAATTTGGAGGGCTAGGGAAATGAATGGGATAGAGATGCATGATGTGAAAGACACAAAGACCAAACAAAAAGGAGAAAAACGTATATCCTATGCCTCAAAACTTCTCATCAATTATAATATTTGAAATTTAGAATTATCTAGTATTTATATTTTCAGTTGTTTATGAGTTTTTTTAAATTGTCTCTAATCTGCTATTATTATACTTGAATAGACTTACAAATTTCCATTTGTCCTGGAAAATGTGTTTAACTCATTTGATGACTGAAATTGCTCGGGACTCCAGTGTCCCAATTATGCTTTGAACAGCAGAAGAAAGAATGTGTGATAATGGATCCTGACACCACACTGCATCCCATTAGCTACTTTATTAATTAACATCTTTTGGAATATGGTTTATAGATGGGCCGTGAAAGAAGCAGAGAGGTTGAGAAATGAGAAAATCAAGTTAGGACACTAAACAAAACCTGGCGACTTCGGAGCTTTAGGGAATCGAAGAGGGAGTGTGTTCTCGGAAAAAGGTACATCATTTTGAGCTTAGTTTCTGTTTCTTTGTTTTCTCTATGAAGGTTCTCTGGAACTTGACTCTGGGGAGGAGCTCAGTCAGGGATTTGAGATGAGAGGAAAAGGCCTCCTGACTTGGTACCTCATATGTGAGATCAAGAAGGAACAGGAGTTGTAGCAAATGCTTTTGACAGATGATGACAGTTTCTCCAGTGGCACACTCTGCCTGGTCCTTGGAGAATGGAAGCCATCTGAGGTCACACTTTACAGCCTTACCAGGCATCCCTCATTCAGGGCACTCAGTCCCAGAGAGGGTTGCAGATTTCAGCATTGCTGGATGGACTGGTCAGGCAGGCTTGGTTGCTTACAGCCGACTGCAGCTAAGGTTATCCTGCTCTCAGTTTCTGGACTCTGAAATTCTAGAAAAGCTTGCCGTGTGGACCTCCAGTCTCTGCTATCATTAGCTGACTTCTTAGATGTCTTTACTCACTGGCAGGGTCAGAGCCAGGGTTTTTGAGATTCTTAGGAAACAGCATACAATCCAGATATGCGATAGCTCTAAAAATAATAGATATTTGTTTAGAATGTTAAAGACATGCAAATTTGTTGTCTGGTTCCACAAACAGCGCAAAGCCAGAGGGAAACAAAAAACAAAACAAAACAAAGACAGAATAGCTACTGGCCCCACACTTTTTTTTTTTTTTTTTTGGTTTTTCGAAACAGGGTTTCTCTGTGGCTTTGGAGCCTATCCTGGAACTCCCTCTGTAGACCAGGCTGGTCTCGAACTCACAGAGATCCTCCTGCCTCTGCCTCCCAAGTGCTGGGATTAAAGGCGTGCGCCACCACTGCCCGGCTAGGCCCCACACATTTTTAAAGGATATTTCTCTTTCCTTTTCAGTTTGCTATCCCAAACTGTGACTGAGCACCGTGGGACCAATTGAAGTCACAATGTTACTTTATGTCTTGCATCTCTGTGTCCCAGCACTGTAATAAGTATACACAGAAGCCCTTGTAAGCCATATGACCATAATCACACTACACCCAATCTAAAAGATTCCCAGTGCAACCTCACTCTCTCAGACGTTCACAGCGTGCACAGCTCTTCTAGAAACTCCTACACAAGGGGAAATGGAAGGCAAGTCAGAGAGGGAAAGAAACAGTTTAATCTACGACAGTTAAAACACCTCCATTTTCCAAGGTCTAAAAAACAGGACTCCAGGCGTAGAGGGCTCTTCCTGGAGTCTCTGAAAAGTACAGGACTTTGGAACTAAGTCTGATTAGCTTTGCTGGAAACCCATCTCTGATTGTTCCCTTGAGACCATTATTCGGAAATGTGTAGATTGGCACAGGCAGGATGCTCACCTTTTGCCCTGCTTTTAACCTTTAACCTTTGGAGTCTGGACTAACAGCCTGGGAACTCAGCTGACCCAGACAGGATGTACTTTTCTCTGTTGAATTCAGCATTTAGGTTGATGTGGGAGTGTTCTCCTGTATTTTTTATTACTCTTATTGGTTGAATAAAGAGCTGCCTGACTTATAAATAGGTCAGCCCTTAGGTGGGCGGAGTAGACAGAATGGAAGTTCTGGTAGGAGAAGAAAGGAAGTGAGCCAGATGCCATGAGGCTCCCGTTGGAGATGGAGGTACCTTAGGACCGTCTGTTAAGTCACCCACCTCGTGGTGGCTTACAGACTTTTATAATGGGTTAGTTTATGAGGTGAGGGCTAGCCGGGAAGAGGCTAGAGATAATGGGCATGGCAGAGTTTAAATGAATACCGTTCTCCTGTGGTTCTTTCGGGTGCAGGTGGCCAGCAACTGAGCGGGCCAATGGCAGCGGCTGGGGAACATACAACCCGCACACCTCTCCCCCATTTACAACATTAGGTCCTGTGTTTTAGAAAACAAAAGAAAGAAATGTTAGAGGCAAATTGGGCCTGCTGTACCAAACCTTACTGGCTCTTCCGTAGTACATACTGAGCCCTGAAAGGAAGGTGAGCAGTGAGCGCAATGCTGGGTTGTTATCAAGCCACACCCATGAAGCTGGCTGGCTCCAAGGTATTTTTATTCTCTAAAGGTAAGAGAACTGACGCTCCCACCCCTGCTCCTCACTGTGGACAAGGACTGAGGATAACCAGAAAAAGAAATCATTAGCTTCTTAGACTGTCACCAACATAAGCATTAGCCTTCTGAGTTTTCAAACGCAGACCTGATTCATCTCCGCTTCCATCTTCTTTCCAAGTCCATGCAAACTGACCATGCACCTCACAGGGTAATGAATATCCCCAGTTAGATTTTAGTTGAATCCATCAAATGTGTCCATTAGCATAAAGAATTTGTGTGGCCCCCACCCCGGGGAAAGTTGTGCAAACATCAGCACGTCGTGACAGGACAAGTTCGGAGCTCTAGGGACTCTGGTTTTTCAGGCTATCACACTCCAGGCTTACTTTCCATTTTCCTAGCTTCAACTAATTATCACCCTCGGTAATCTAACACATAGCACAAAAGCTTAGCCATTCACTAGCGCTGCAGCTCCCATTCCCTCCTGACTTTTCCTGCAGCTTCCTCCCCGTCCCTTTCATTAATCAATTCATAGGTGAACGAGAGTCTAATCTTTGTTGTCCAATTCTGAACTTTCAGTCTATGTTGGCAAGGTTTTCTTATCTATCCTGGTGGGATTTTCGGGCAAAAGTCGGACCTCCTGCTGTCCAGAACACTCGACTGAACTTGGAAGGGAAAATAGGTAATGCGACCAATTTAACCAGTGGGCTGGGGACATTTTTGGTTTCTTGTGCTGGTTCTCTTCTTTCGAGCTCTCCCGTGCTATATAACTCCAAGTAAAATCATGCACAATGTAGGTATATGTTTAATTCAAAAGCATTCTGTGGTGAGATCAAACTGAAATTTCATTTTAAATAGACCTATTCATTCAATGCTTTGGAGGTTAGCCAAGAGTGAACTCCGAATGTAAGACTCTCTCTCAGCAACTGGGAAGCCCATATTCCACGTGACCACAACCTGTATTTTCAAACGGCCAATAGAGCAAGCTTCAAATGCTCTCAAGCTGTGATTATGCTCATATGGAGAGATAAACAGAGGCCCCAGACTGTGCACTGAATATATAAGTCATCAAAGCAATTTTAAAATCAATTCAACCTTTGACAAGCAGCCAATATATTTCCCCTGTGATTTGAGTGACAAGCTCAGGCTTCTACTCTGAGTGAGATTCTGACAGCCCCGTTGTTATGCACGTTGGAACTCATGGAGGACCCCTCCTCCTCACTCTCCACCCCGAGGAAAACCATCATGGAGCCTTACAATAGTGTCTCTGTGAGATCACTGACACATGGGCAGTGCTTGACTGTGAGGGCATTGATAAAAAAAGAGCCCACGACCCAAGAGCTCATAGCACAGCCTCATCTACATTCCTATCAGCTTGGAATCTAGAGATAACTGAAAACAAGCTTCTTCTTAGGATGGGTGGTTTGTTGTTTAGGGGGAAGAGGGTCAGGACGACAGGGGTGGTGGTGGTGGAATTGTCAGTACCAGGCACTCATGTTTACAACAGGACTCCTTAGGAAACTTATTATCCCAAGGATATATCCCATAGATAGCTTTCCTCTTTATATAAATACCAGTCCCACCACTACACCTCTTCTGTTATTCTAAGAAGTGTTTCCGGCTCTTCAAGACACAGAGAAAACCTGATGGGAGAATGCAATGGAACAGAAGGTTGGCTCTCAGACCTCACTTTCTAGTCTGACTTCTACCCGTGGTTTCTCCAGGGTTTGTTCGCTGGACATTACCACTGCTTCTACTTGGTGACTCAGGAGAGACAAATGAATCCCAGCTGTGATTCTGCTGCTAGCCACAATCTCCCTCTAAGGGGCACAAAGCCACGTTGTGTCCCCCCCCCACCTCTACTTCTGCTTTCTTTCAACCTGAATTTATCACCTACTTGAGTTCTTTTGCCACCATCTGCTGTTGGCTTTGCACCAGCCGCCTTCTCCTCTTTTTCTTTTCAGAGTTCCAGTCATAATAGGCCCTCCTAGCTCTCTCCTGGTCCATCATCCCATCTCTAGTTCTCATGCTCCAAGGCAGCACGAGGATCAGAGGTACCACACACCAAGGCTCCACACACATCATAATAGAGACTTTGTTCTGTGTTTTGCTCAGCTCTCCCCGTTGGACAAAGAGTGGTATACATTCCTGTGCCTGGAGAAATAATCAATAACATTACTAAAGATGCTGGAACAAAGCCCAGGTAAATGTCTACTGAACGAAGATCATAAACACGGTTTGGCTGCTTTCTTCTGAAACATTCTCAGGGAAGGCAAAGCCATGGAGGATTGTTCTGCTTTTCTCCATAGATTCAAGACATGGAGATATGACAACCTCCGAGGAGACGGAGACTCTATCCAAGGTCATCAATCTCCTGATAAATATATAAATATTATATAATTTATATAAATATAAACCCCTTTTTCTGTGATGTTTGAGGTCCTAGGTGAGCTGCCCATCTTTCCAATCTCGTTCCAGGGCACTTTTTTTTCTCTCGCAATTTTAGTTCTATTCATAAGATACTGGCAAGGACTACCCCTTCTGTCTAACATACTCTTTACATGCACCCCAGCCTGTTAAGAGACATCTGACTTTCAGCTTAACTATTTACTCCTGGGTTTATTCTCTTTACTGTTTCCTCTATGTTTCTATTCTGCAGTTACATCTATGTGAACTTATATTTTTATCGTGTTGCTCTGTGTTTATCATCCTCTGATAGAACAAGTGCCACTAAGGACAAGAAGATATGATCTTATTCACCATTCTGTCGCCAGCATCTAAATCAAAGGCTGGAAACATCCAGTAAATAGCTGTAGGGTAGAAATGGGTAGGACATCATAGATGAGCCAGCTATAGTCCTCTTGCAAAGTGACCAACCTGAAAAAGTAGTTTTGGAAAACAACATGCCCTATCTGCAATCATAATTAAAGTCTGCCTACAAGTTGGGAGTTTTCAGAAATTGTGTAAACATTTGTTGAGACTACAAGGATGAGGTATTATAGAGGTTTATCTGAAATTATGCCTGATTACAGATGGAACTTTGATTTGGAGGAAGGTCAGACTACCTCTTTGGAGGCAGTTATTTATACAAACTAAGAAAATGTGGCAGGAAAGCTAACTAGGAATCTAGGAACCTAGCATATACCCTTTCTCCTAACTATTCATATCCAAGTTCACCATATTCGAGGTTTCTATTTCCCATATTTTGACCAGCCAGTTTTCTTTTTTTGCACACACTACCATATTTGAAAATCTCTACAAATGTCATCATAAATCTAAAGTCCCTACTCCAAGTTGACTTTCATTTCTTTCCTTCACTGTTAGTTAGACTGGTGAATGGGAAAATCTCAACAGGTCTGGTCATGACGAACCATTCTCCTGAACAGACTCCAAGGGCTTGTGCTGTCCTTCTGATCAGGACCAACCTCCGAAGCACAGCCTGCGAGGCCCTGCCTGCATGGCTTGGCCAACCTCTCTGCATTCATCTCCACCACACCCCACCTTTCATCTTTCAAAGCAGCCACAAAGCTACAGATTCCTGTCTCTAAACCGCCCTGATCTCATTTGTCAAAGGGCTGCTTTCTGGCTAACTCCCTCTGCCTGCAGCTCCTGCCCGGTCAGAGCTCAGTGTTTCTGTCTTGATCTGAGTGCTCCCTAACCCTTCCATCTCTGGTTGAACACGATTGTTAGTCATTTTCTTTTCTCTCTGGGGACAAAGTTCCTGAGAAAAACAACTTCATGGAGGGATCATTTCTTTTGATGGACAATCTCAGAGTTTTTCAGTCCATGGCTGGCTGGCTCCATTGTTAGGTCTGGGGCCTGGCGGAAGGGTTTGGTGGAAGACAGCTGTTTACCTGAGGGCATCCAGGAAGCAGAAAGAGACAGAGGAAGGGGGTGGGGTCCCAGGATGTACTTCAAGGATCATGCTTCCTCTTTCTCAGCCCCACCCCTTAATAGCCCAATCAGTGTGAACTGAACAATGGATTAACCCATGAACGGTGTTGGTGCTCTCCTTGCCCAGGGCACCACCACCTGGGGACCAGCCCTACCACACAGGAGCCGTTTGAGGGACATTTCTTAGGAAACACCCACCCTTCCCAGCTCAGCCTTTCACAGCCATCCTCCTTAAGAGTACTGGTCACTCATTCGTCATTTTGTCATTGCATCATTGCATCTCTGTCTCCAGTAGATCGGACTCTCCTTCCTCAAGGGGCTGTGCCCCATTAAAAAGAGGATGGAGACAGGGAATGGGTAAAACAAATTATACATGAATGATTTGATAAACAAATGTTAAAAATGGGTTTTATACAAACCTATTTACATTAAAGAGTAGGATTTCTAAAGCTGAGATTGTTTATGACTTTATAGAAAAGGCATAGTATAACAAAGCTTTACAACCAGGGGGACATGGGAAATATTTGAGTCTGAGGAGAATGGCAAGGGGTGTGGCTTGGCTGACAGGGTATTGAGGGCAAAGAAACCCAGAAAGCAACTTAGAGTTAGGTCACCAAGGACCTCAAATGCTGTGCCAGGGATCATGACTTACTCTGAAGGCTACTGGGATAGGAAAGGTGTGTTTTGATTTTCTGTTTTGTTTGGTTTGGTGTTCTGTTTTTGTTGTTGTTTGTTTTGGTTTTTCTGCAAACGAACTGTTATTTTGGGATAAGAAACCAGGTAAAAGAAAAATTGTGGAGTCTGGAGATAATTGTCAGCTGAAATCCATTTCAACAGTGGGCTGAAGCTGGAGTAGGAAAGGATAAGGTAAGAAAGCCAGTGTGGGAGGAGAACAGACAGCACTGACTGTTAGAGAAGAGAGAGTGGTCATTGGAAGTACAGTCCCGCAGACACGCAGCGCGGCCACCGAGTGTAGTGTCTGGAACAATACTCCACTGTGAGGGCCACTGCTCAGCCCGTGCTGAGGGGAGTGTGCTCCACACTGCACACTGCACTTTGAACTTTGAAAGGACATTTTATAAACGTAGTGGGATTTAAAAAGGGAAGCAAGACCCTGGGAAGATGACATATGAAAAGTGGATTGATGAAACCAGTGTTTGGTCGGGTGCACGTGTGTGTTTGTACATGTGTGAACATAGAACAAGGGGTAACTGTCACACACACCTTCATGTGTCTGAAGGGGCTTCTCAAAAGACACTCAGCATGCCCAGTGAGCAAGCTAACTTACACAAAAGGACTTATATAGACAACAGGCTACATGCTGAACTGAAGAGCTCACCTGACCCCGCCAACATGCAGTGTAAAAGATCTTGTTGGAGCTTACTGAGGGATTTCTAGGGTTAGACTGGAAGAGGGACTATGTTCTTACACCCCTAGGGATTGTATGTTTCCTTCTAGCAGAGGCTACTTCATGCCAACGTTCCTTTGTTTATTCATTGTAACACAGAAGAAATGTGGACAGTTCTGGGACCAGGAAATCCTAATAGGAAAGATAGAATGTATCATATAGTACAACCCTGGTTGTGGTGGAAAGAAGATGGAATTTCAGGGATCCTCCTGCTCAGCTGTGTTCCCCCTCTGGCCCCTACAGTCCAGTCATATGATGGTCAGGAACTGGCTCCATCCAATGTCAAGTGTTGAAAGCTTCCCTTCTTGGTATTTTCAGACATTGGGCAATGCAGATACTGTACAAATTTCTGTTTATTTTAAAGATTTTCTTATTTACTGTGAATACAATGTTCTACCTGCATGTATACCTGCAATGCATGCCGGAAGAGGGCACCGGAATGCATTATAGATGATTGTGAGCCACCCTGTGGTTGCTGGGAATTGAACTCATGACCTCCGGAAAAGCAACCAGTTCTCTTACTTGATCTGAGCCATCTCTCCAACCCCTAGATCTCTCATTATAAGGAGTCTTTGTTTCACTATGCTATGATTCTTTGTGTCTATTAACCTTTCTCCACTTAAATAATTCTCTAATCCTAGGGCTTTATCAATCAGTAGATTAGAACCCCCTTTTTATGGATATGTAGATGAAAGACTATATACTATAATACAATTAGAATGCTTTTCTGATCAAGATGTGTTGGTGAGTACCTTTAACTCCAGCACTTAGGAGACAGAGGCAGGTGGATCTCTGTGTCCAAGGCCAGCCTGGTCTACAGAGTGAGTTCCAAGACAGTCAGGGCTACAAAGAGAAACCCTATATTGAAAAACAAGTAAACAAACAAATAAAATGCTTTTCTGATTATTAGAATGACTACTCCCACTCCAGCTCTGAGAATCCGAAGCTTGGAGAAGTTAAGTAAATGCTCCTTACTCTCATAGCTGTTAAAGACAGAGTAGAAGTTCCAGATCTGACCCCAGTCATGCCATTACTCAGCTGTACATTTTTTTTTTTTGGTACAGATTCTATTTGGAAATGTCATGGGGTATCCACTAGAGAAGACTGCTCTGACATGGGTTTAAGTCAATAGAAAGTCTTAATTGCCAGCTGTTGACTACACTGAGTGGTTGGGATCCCAGAATAGCCCTGAGCCTTTCTCGGGGTGAACTTTTAAGCATAAAAACCATGTTCTGGCTTAACATACTTCAGTTAACAAGAACAGTTAGCCAGAAGCAGAACTCTAGAAGCCAAAAAAACGTTAGCACATGTAGAGACTTTCCCAAAACTATGAACTTTGATAGACTAGGTCTTTGTTTTCATTTTGGCAGGAGGTGCTGCGTAAGTGGTACTTCCATCATGGAGTCAGTTGTGCCAAGGTCTGGGAAACCACAAAGGTCTGGAAGCCTGTTACAAAATGACGATAGCCATCTTATCCATGGGTGTCCTCTAGGAAACTGAATTTCTTTCTCCTGTGTGGTTTTCTAATGTAATATAAAAACCATTTTCATAAATCTCTACTTTACAGCTAGGTCCTAGAGCCAGGAATTTGTCTGACTTAGTATGAGATGAAGATTACCAGAAATGTTGGGAAGCCCCTCATTGAGTGTCACTTGTTGCTGGGAAAGTTGGAGTTTCCCTCCTTGGGTTCCTAATCTCACTATCAAAAGAGTTTAGAAGCAGAATCAAAAGAAAGCTCTAGCACAATTTTATTGGAGATTGAAAGAAAAACAACAGGGTAGAGAAGCTGCAAATCTTGGCAGATGCTCAGAGGAAGAAGACATGAGCAGTCACAGGGTGGGTGGGTTAGTAGGTTGTTGGCAATAGCTTCAGAGAAAGTTTGAAAAAACCCAAAACATCAGCAAAACAAGCCTGGACTTATGGAAAAAAAGAGATACAGAGCAAAAGAAGCTGTACCTTTCTGCAGAGAAGCAGGCAGGATGAGCAGAGAGATGGAGCCATGGCCCTGTCAGCATCTGCGCAGGGTCAGGATTTCTGGGAAGGGTAAACCAGTTATCTCCTTAAGAGGCTAATTATTCCTCCCCTTCTCCTAGCATGTCTTCAGAAACTACATTTTCTAGGAGTAGCCTCCTGGCTTGGTGATTGACAGGTCCAGCTGGGTTAAATGTTATGGGGGAGACAACAGCATGAAATGTTCTAGTCTTTGGAGCAGATCAGACTATCACGTGTTCACCCAGAGTCAGAGGTAGATTCCATTTTTTGATCACAAGAAATAGCAATATGTAATGAGTCCTGGGACCCATGCTTAGTGGCCCGCAAGGCTACTGGAACAAAAGTAAGTGCTTTCTGGCCCGGATGAAGTCACTTTTGTCCTAACCCTATAAACTCCTCCTTCTGGTGAAATTGAGATTTCATTTGGTTTTGCAGCCATGTAGGACTGGGCTCTGTCAGTAAGTACTGCTCCCCCACCCCCAAATTGCAGTTGTATATCTATGAGTGCCTTCCTTCTTATGATACCTTGAGTCAGTTCTGATACAGTGGAATTTGGTTCCTTTTTTTTTGTACCGGCCTTCACATAACTTTAGCTGACAGCTTGTCTTTAAATTTCCAGTCTTTTCAGAAGTTCTAGTAGACAACTCTCAGAAAACTCCTCATGAAGGTAGGTAAGTGCTTCAATGGTCCTTCCATCCAGCATATATAATGAAAATTAACTTTTCAAATGTTTTCAAGATAAAACTTTACAAAAAGTTAAAAGACCACATTTAGTTTGACCTTGCTCTTTCTACTCTTAAAGAATGTGGCTTCTATGACACATATGTCACGGGAGGAAGTAAATGCTCATTAGAATCTGTTGGACAGCCGTGCTTAGAAGACAGAGGCCAGGACTTTCTCTGAGCCCACCCTACAAGTTCTGTTAGAGAGAACACTGGAAATGAACTCTCTAAACATTTCCCAACAGGGATCCCCATGCCCATGCAGCTCCTCCATAGACCCTCTCATTCTTTTCCCCTTTCATTCCTCCATGAAGGTTTGCTTCTGAGAAAAGGATCCCAGCTCATAGGCAGGTCCTCTGGTTCTCTGCTCCACAGTGGAAGTCATCCCATTCCCCATCACTTTTTTCTGTATAATTCTATTCTGCACTGCTGGGGGTTTTGGGGGTGACTGGAGGGCTAGCTAGGGCTGTGATGCACCAGATGATATAAAAGCATCCCTGGAAGTGCTGTGAGGTGGGGACATTTCTGTTGACCAGCTTGGTGAGGAATTATTGTTATTATTATTTGGAAGTTGGGAATAATGTGATACAGAACTTTACCACTCCTAAGGAGCTGCAGTCCATCCTGATGCTTCCTAAATTTCCTTCTAAACAGCACAGATGTGGTGACTGCAGAGCTTTTTACCTTGAAGAGCTGGGAGCTCAAGTTGAGGCAAGAGGTAGAGATAGAACAGGTTCAATAGGCAGGTGAAAAACTGCCCAAGGGAGTCTGCTTTTTCCTAATTCTTGGAGCATGTAGTCTTTTGTTTTAATGGCTATTGGTTAGATGAAACAATATATGATTGCTCTCTGGGACTCCTCAGTATCTAAGCCTGGGATTTGTATGCTCTGATGAGGAATATTTCAGGTACCATCGTCCTACTTGGTTTTGTAAAGACTGCGTTTGTACGTGAGATGTTCCAAGAGAGAATAGAACTGTGTGTGTAGGACACAATTTCATGCTTTTAAAAGGAAATCAAGACAGAAACCACTCTTCAGTTCAGATGATTGAGCTCTAGGATTTATTGAGTAGATCTATTGAATTAAAAAGGAATGCAAACACACACCTCCTCAGATGAGGCTGTAAAGCTAATCTAACAGTAGAGGTGCCAGGAAGAAACTCAAGGAAATATTTGCTCAAACTCCAACCCATCCACTCAGTATGAAAGAAAGTTTTAGAGAGATGTTTTCAAGACTTTGCTCTCTCTAGTCCACTTGACCCCAGGAGCCACAAATAGTTTCTAGTCTTTTCTATAGTCTAAGAGTGTGTAAGACTGTGGGGGCCCAACAATGTGAGCCTTTTTCCACCTTGTCTGAAGGTCAGAGGGTTTTAGCTAGTTTAAGATCGTTGACAACAACCAGGGCTACATGTCCTGACCTAGGTCCTTTTGATATTAAGATGGTATATACAGGTAGATCCTCTCTACCCCGACCAATGGTCAGGATATTCAAGCATACTTCTGCTCCTTTTGAAACAGAAGGTTTGATTTTGGGAGTGGCTGCCTTCAGATACTTGGTCTAGGGTGGGTTCATTGCCTAAATAACAGAATGCTAATGGCTTGACGGTTCAAAGTATTGAAACAAGCAGCTGTTCTAGTTGTCCTTTGTATCATGTTAAAACAGTCTTTTGTCTTCTTCTCCCTGTTGCATTGGGGTATAAAAGTGTATGGAAAATTAAATGCAGATGGAATTCAGTATTTATTGGAACTCCCTCCCAATGCTATCCTATGTTTTCTGTTCTATTATTTTCACTCCCATCTTCTGTCCTCTTTACTATTTTTCTGATCTCCATGCCCCTACCCTGGTAAGTGGTATTGTTGTTGAAGCTGGTCTCCAACATAAGACCATGTCATGTCTCACCAAATGGATTCTGGGTAAATAGGTATATGGGCTGAAAGGAGACTTTCTGGCCTGGGTTGGCTAAGAGGCACCTTCATGGTCTTTCTTTCTTTTTTTTCTTCTTCTTTTCATTCTTCCTTTCTTCCTTCCTTCCTTTCAAGATTTATTTATTTTATGTTTGTTGGTGTTTTGCCTGCAAGTATGTCTGTGTGAAGGTGTCAGATCCTTTGGAACTGGAGTTACAGACAGTTGTGAGTTGCCATGTGGGTGCTGGGAATTGAACCCAGGTCCTCTAGAAGAGCAATCAGTGCTGTTAACTGCTGAACCATCTCTCCAGCCCCCCTCATGGCATTTCTAATCAGCTTGAACCCTGTCCTTTCATAAACAACAATAGCAACACCCTCCTGGTTGTCTGCCCAGAAGCACAGCATCATTTGAATGGAACAATAGCCATTTTCCATTTTCAGAGCCTAAAGCTACACAACGTGACACAGCCTACGTCTAGGCAGATGCATGCTCCTAAGGCTCCTGTTCTGCCTGCCTGGGATCCACCTGGAGAACGATGAAATCCAGAACTCTGAATGTGGTCACATGTCGATGGATGAGTTTCACCAAGCTTCAGGGAGTTACGGGACTTTCCGAAAGCATTCCAAAGACACAGCCATTCTTTTGAAATCAACCAGCACCAGCCTTGGAGTTTTATGGTGACTTATCATCTCCCCACACTGAGATTAGCTCTCTCTGGAGGTGTCCATTGTAGTAATTTCTGGGTGCAAGTCAGAAAAATGCCAAGGGAAATGTACCCCTTCCCAAAACAGAGTCACTGATCAACTCTCTTCTACTGAAGGTAACAGCAGCAACTAACATAATGATATCAAACACATCTTGGCAAACATGTGGGTCTTATAGTGTGCCATGCACACTGCACATATCAAATCATTTCATCTTCATGGCAACCCTTAGATGTAGGTACTGATGATAAAGGGGACATTGGGCCCTTTCTTGGACCTCTTTGTCTCATTAATAAAAGAATTCAAGAATGGACTTAAGAGGAAGTTCAAGGACAATTTTATTAAAGTTTTAAAGAACCCCCCCCCCAGGACAGAACAGCTGTGAAGCTCAGCTGAGCAGCATCCTGAAGGAGAAGGGAGAGAAGGAAGAGCCTTGCTGTGTAAGATGGCCTGGAGGCTAACACATGTGACAAGCAGCCACATGCAGTGCGTGCGTGCGTGTGTGTGTGTGTGTGTGTGTGAGAGAGAGAGAGAGAGAGAGAGAGAGAGAGAGAGAGAGAGAGAGAGAGGTTAGAGGTTAGAGAAGGAGTAGGGAAGCCCAAAGCACCAAGAAAAGCTCAAGTAGATTCCAAACAACCTGAAAGACAGAAGTAGAAAAAAGAAAATGGAAAAGTTAGACGCAGCAGAGTTTCATGGTCACTCATAGGCACTGTGTGGGGTGGGGCAGAGGGATGGCTGGAGCAGGAATCCTGGTATGAAAAACTACTGAATCTCATTAAAGGACTAATCATTCTCCCTAGTCTCTTCCTGGAGTCCCCAGACCAGGTGATTGGCCTGGTCCAATTGGAGTCTGGATCTCCAACCAGGCCAGAGAGTCAGTTCTCTTGACCAGAAGGTCTTTTCTCTTGATGGACCTTTACTGATGCACTCACACTTCTGTCATTGTCACTTCATAGATATGAACTGAGGCATGCAGAAAGCCTGTCCAAGATTAGACATTTGACACATAGAAAACGCTTTCAGGTACTAGATTGTCTTTCATGGAATATTTGCTGGCTAACACATTTGTGAGTTTTCTCATATTAAAGTTGGAGAAATACATGGTAGACTCTAGCAGGCCCAAATAATCTTATCTTAGAAACAAAAACAAAAAGAAGAAGAGGAAGAGGAAGAGGAGGAGGAAGAGGAAGAGGAGGAGGAGGAGGAAGAGGAGGAGGAGGAAGAAGAAGAAGAAGTTGTTTGAGCAGGTATCCCTTGCTTGAACTTGGCTGCCTGACAATTCTCCTTAGATGTTTATTCCACAAAGTCCATTTGCCTGTGCTGTGGCTCTTGTGACAGCCAGTTATGCACACCACAGTTGTAGAACATGGTTCGCTTGGCCCTGGGTGCATAGCTGTGGCCTCTGACAAAGGGTTTGTTTAGAGGCAAATTCCAAACTTCAGATCTTGAGGAAAGAAAGGAGACTTGAAACCTACTAAATACAAAAATCCCATAATAGTTCTTCCTGGAATCTAAGAACTCGATAAGGCAAGTGGAGGGAGGGAAAGAAGGGGCCAAAAAGGGAGTTGTATAATGGAGTATACAACGAAACAAAGGCCTCCAACCAAGCAGCAGCAATACCTTGCAGAGGAATCAAAATTTTCTCAAGGAGATAAAAATAAATCCAGGCAACTACTTTTTAAGTGGAAAAGATTTTAAATAAAGTTGTCCAAATCTAAGCAAGTCATGGAAATATTTGTGGTTTACTATTTGTGGTTTTTCAGCAATGCAAATTGAATTATTTTATTTAGATCTAGCGTAAAGATTTGGTTGTCTTATGGATGTGTAACTTCAAACAGGAATGTTAATGGGGCTGGGATTTAGAAGGGCTGAGCAGGGTCTTGATGTCTCCCTCCGTGTCCCCAAGTCCCTAGAATTAAATGACAACTGTTCATATATGGGAAGAAAAGGGTAGATTTAGGGGGCTAGGAATCATGAAAAACTTCTGAAGCTGGAGTTAAGATGATGTCAGGTTGAAGGAAAAATCAATCCAAGGCCAAAACAGAAGCAGGAGGGGTACAGGGAACAGTTAATAAAGTTAATAAAAGCCCAGGAGAAGCCTGAACTAAAGGCAGTGGATGGGAGTGAAAGGCAGGCATCCTGGCATGCTGTAGTCAGACTGGTCCCTCCCTCTTCTAGGCAACAGCTACAGAAGCTGAAGGTCAGGTACTGTTCGGGTCTGGTCCGTGGTAGTGGTCACAAGGGGTGATGTAGAGCCTGTGACCAGGACTCTAGCAGGGTCATTGGCAGCAAGCTGTAATCAGAGACAGGCTAAAATGGAAGGACTTCTCAGTCAAGCTTCATGGTATTTCAGAGGAGCAAGTATTGTCAGGGACACACCGCATAACTTAGTAAAGAAGGAATGTGTGCAGAGACTTCATTAACTGAGTGAGCAAGATGATACACTCCAGAATATATATTGTATTAATTACTTTTCTATTGCTGTAATAAAAACAGCATGCTCAAGACAGCTTACAGAAAGAAGGAGCTTATGGTTACAGAAAGATGAGTCCATTATCATCACAGGGGGGAAGTGTGGTAGCAAGCAGGCATGGTGGCCTGAGAGTTGACATCTTAAGCCACCAGCAGGAAGCAGGGAGTATGAGCTGGAAATGGCATATGGCTTTTGAAATCTCAAAGCAATCCCACAGTGACACGTCTCATCTTGCAAGGTCACACCTCCAGAACTTACCCCAACAGCACTACCAGCTGGGGACCAGCTATTGAAATGCTCACTACAATGGGCTGACATGTCATTCGTTCAAACCATCACATAGGTAGGATTTTCGCAAAGCAGTGAGGACAGCAGCCTGCTGTACTACACCAACTCACTGTGCAAGTGTGAGTGTGAAATGGGACAGAATTAAAACAATAAAACATTTAGCATCTCACTTATAAGTCTCAGGTGACACAGCTAACAGAGAATATATGTGAGCCATAAAAGTGAACTCAGATGGAGATTACAAAACAAAGAAGCCTTGGGCACAGCAATGCCATTTATAATTGAGAAGTAATTATTTTAAATATTAAAAAATCATATGTCAAGTCCCCTAAAAAATTACCAATGTTGTGAAAACCCAAGTGAAACAAAGTTGGACATAAATCAAGCACTAATTAAAGCTGCATTTCAATTGAGAATATACATTTTATGCAAATTTCACATCTTTAAATATATGTGCTAAAATTTTATACATGGCTATTAGCATAGTAGAAACAAAAGGCATAACTTCAAACCAGTTAAAGAAAAGAATAGGATAAAATGTGTGAAAAGGGAGCCCAGTGAGATGGTTCAGCAAGTAAAGGCATTTGTGGATAAGTCTGGGGACCAGAGTTTGATCCCTGAAATCCACATGGTAAAAGGAAAGAACCAACTCCTGAAAACTATCTTCTGACCTCTATGCATGTTCAAGCCAGCACACACACACATGGACACACATATTAAACAAATGTAATAAAAAAATCATGTAAAAAATTATCATCAATCCAACCAGTGTAATGGTGCACATCTTTAATCCCAGCACTTGGGAGGCAGAGGCAGGCAGATCTCTGTGAGTTCAAGGCCAGTCTGGTCTACATAATGAGTGCCAGGACAGCCAGAGCTATATAGTGATATTGTTTAAAACCAAACAAACAACAATATATATATGTAATCAATTCAATAATAAGATTGATAAGCCACAATAAATATAATACAGACAAAGATGATGAACTACAAAGTAAGGAAAACAAGTGCAAGCAGTTTAAATGACCCTGTCCAAAAGCATCCAAAGTTATTTGCATTATTTTATTTGGAAATGTTTATACCAGCACAATAATTCTGACATAAGAAACAGTGGGTGCCATTTGTGTAAGTATCACCAACTTGTCATAAAAGGGAGGCAAGGAAATTTTCTATATAACAAAATAGTTCAGAATGTCAGTGGGATGGGCAGTTTCATGTGACATCATTTCAATGATGCTTTCAATGTATACACTTTGCAAGAATGTTACCACCTCTATAAAAGACTCAACTCTTGTTTTCTATAACTGTCTTGATGCTTCAGACTCTTGGAGAACTTTGTCTCCAACTTTCAAACTAGCTGCTTGATCCTGCCCTTCCCTTGGAGCCCGGTTCCACAGCTACTAACGTTGCCTTTAGTGCTTTTCTTAAGCTAGCATTATGCTGCTTTCAATTACAGCTTCCGTTGCAGCCATGTGAACCCACACTCTGTCAAACAGCAGCACTGCCTCAATGCTGCAGCTGGGCCCTGCTTTTCCACTGCAACTTCAAGGAAACCTGAAGTCCAACCTCAGCTCTACTTTTTTAATGATAGGAATGTAAAAAATAAAATAAAAGAAGATAAAGCAACTGCTAATAATTACAATGATGCCAAAACCTACTGTAATGTACTAACAGTGTACAGAATTCTGGGGTAAAATTAACTTGAAAATTTTTATTTTTATGACAGAAGCTTCAGTCTAAAAGGAAGCATATCTATTACATGCCTTTATAGGTACCAAAGGTTCACTCTAACTACCTAAGGCAGAAATTACCAAAAATATAAGAAAATTGAAATATAAGAAAAATATAAGATTGATATTGGCATATTAATTAACTTATTTTTAAAACTAACAAGTAAAGCAAGCAAAAGCTAAAACAAAGCTATAAAGAATATGCAAAACAATTATCAATGTTTGGAGCATTGATATAGTTAGGGACAGTCATGATCAGGGACTAGTGACATGATATGAACAATCACGTGTTTGTTAATTTACTTATTCTATCTCTTACATTCTCCTCTGTATTCGTTACTTTTTATTCTGCTAAAAGGCAGCTCATAGAAGGAAGAGTTTATTTGGGGTTATGGGTTCCAAGGGAAAGTCCATAGTAGCAGCAGGCGGCTGAAGCAGGCTGCTGGGCGATCACATCTTTAACAGCACATAGCAGGCAGAGAATGTGAACTGAACTGGGACAAGACATAAATTCTAAAAGCCAGTCCCCAGGGACATTCCTCTTCCAGCAAGTTTCCAGTCCCCAAAGTTCCATAATCTCCCGACATAGCACCAACAGCTGGGAACCAAGTGTTCAAATGCCTGAGCCTTTGAGGGATGTTTATCACTCAAACCATGACACCTCTCTCCCATTCTCCTTCTTTCTCCTGGTTTCTGTCTTCCCTCATAGGTAAGATAACTTTTATTTAGAATAAATTATTCAAAGAGTATTTGGGGCCTGTTCTTCAGTCCAGCTGTCCTTCAGATAAATGCAGGTGTGATTTTCCAGGTTTTGTATCATTCCAGATAATGTGCATGAATTTATACCAGTTTATCTGCATCTACGCATTTATATGTATAAATATAATGTATAATTTATAGTAATGTATATAAATTTTGAATATATAATTTGAATATATACTTTGAATGTATAATTTATAGTATATATATATTCCTACTTCTTTATGGTATATATACCTTCTGTGATTTGGGTTTTTTGCTTGTTTTGTTTTCGAGACAGGGTTGCTTTGTGTAGCTCTGCCTGTCCTGGAACTCACTCTCTAGACCAGGTGGGCTCAAACTCACAGAGGTCCACCTGCCTCTGCCTCCCGAGTGCTGGGAATAAAGGTGCATGCCACCAATGCCTAGTGATTTTGGGTCCTTAAAACAAAGAAACAAACAAACAACAACAACAATAAAACCCCAAACAAATGCATAGGAATGTTTTGCCTGAATATGGATGTGAGCACCATGTGTGTGCCTGGTACCCATGGAGATCAGGAGATGGCTAAACTTGAGACAGAAAGCCAAGGGAGATAAGGAGATCTGGTGTTTGAAGTTTAGCCTTATGTTTTTCTATATCCCTCTAATGGAAGAATGAGAGGTGCTCTCCAAGTTTTGTTTTGGAGAATCATATACTTTCATTCATTTTAAATGTTGTTTTCTCTTTTAAAAAATTATTTGCTTTTGAAAATTTCATGTGTGAACACACTGTTTTCATATTATTTCTCCACTTCTCCCTTTCTTCTTTCTAACTCCTGTGCCCAGCCATACACCCCCTTTTCACATTTATAATGTTTCCTCCTATAGTTCTCATTGATGGACACACATGTGCAGACAAAGTCTAATTAGTATCACATATATATGCGTTTAGAGCTGGACTGTACAACCTTTGAAGAAAATGAATTCTCCCTTCCTCAGCACCAATGACTACCCAAGGTTGGAGTTTGTGAACTTTTCTCTTATCTATGATGTGTACTAGCTGGTTTGGTCTCTGCAGGTCTTGGGCAGGCAGCCATATGTTTGAGATTCTATGGATGTAAATTCCATTTTATGTACAGATGACATCTTGCAGCAGTTGTCTTGATCCTTGGGCTCTTCTTATCTTCCTGCCTCCTCTACCTCTCTGCTCCCTGAGCTTTAAGTGTTGGTGTAGGACAAGTCTGTATTCTGTCAATTATGTCTTAAATAAACGCTGATTGGCCAGTAGCCAGGCAGGAAGTATAGGTGGGAAAACCAGACAGGAAGTAGAGGTAGGGCAATAAGAACAGGAGAATTCTGGGAAGGAGGAAGCCCACTCTTCCACAGTCCTGCCCAGACACGGAAGAAGGAAGATGTGACCTGCCTGCTGAAAAAGGTACTGAGCCATGTGGCTAATAGATAAGAATAATGGATTAATGTAAGTTATAAGAGTTAATAAGAAGCCTGAGCTAATGGGCCAATCAGTTTATAACTAATCTAACTTCTGTGTGATTCTTTGAGACCTAAAGGCTGTGGGAACTGGGCAGGACAGAAAGCCCAACAAACAGGCCTTCATGCTACAAGGTGTAGTAGCTGTGTTGTAGATGTCTCTTTCAAGGCTGGGACACCACGGTTACTAATTGTCTGCACTCTGACAGTTATGGTTGTATGTAACAGCCTCTACTGCAAAAAGAAGGTATTTTTGATGCGGGAGTAGGATTGTACTTATTGAGAAAGCATCACATGCTGTGATAAACTTTTTAAAAAATTTAAATTGGGCAGTGGTGGTACATGTCTTTAATCCCAGGCAGATCTCTGTGAGTTAGAGGCCAGCCTGTTCTACAGAGTTTCTGGGCAGTCAGAGCTGTTATACAGAGAAGCCCTGTATTGAAAAAAAAAGAAAGAAAGAAAGAAAGAAAAATTTTAAATTTAGACAAACTCTGTTTATTTTATAACAAAGCATTCAATTTACCCATGATCATGGGGTTGTGGCAGTGGCTCCAAATTAAACAATATTCCCCTAACATTGTCATCAAAGCAAGGTCTCCATTATATCAACAGCTTGAATATTCAAAATTCATATCAGCATATTTATGCCTCAGGAAAGTATAAGTTTTTTTAAAGACTATTTTTATTTATATATGCATATTATATATATTACTATATATATTTATTATATATAGCTGTTGGCCTGCCTGGTTGTATATGTACCATGTACATGATGATGCCCACAGAGGCCAGAAGGGGGCATCAGATCCCCTGGAACTGAAGTTATAGGTAATTGTGAGCTGCCTTGTGGATGCTGGGAACTGAATTTGGATCTCATGCAAAAACAGGCAGTGTTCTTAAGCTGTTGGGCTACCTTTCAAGCCCCTGGAGATTCTAATTTAAAATTTTTCTTAATTTTATTCAACATTTTAAAAAGTTCATATAGTCATGGATATATAATCCCTTTAAAAACATCAGGCATATTAAATACTGTCAAAATTATCATTTTGGAGAACACATTTCATTAATTCTAGTCTACAAGATAGTGGGTTTCATCAGGGAATGACTAGTTTGTTGGTGTAATTTCCAAGGAGCTCTATTAATGCTGTTGAAAGACCAGACTGGTAGTTTGGGACCTGTCATTCCACTGAGACACAGAAATGAATCATGTTGAATGAGATGGCTTGAACTTTTCATGTCTATATTAACATCTTAATACTCTATTATTGTTAGCTTGTCCCTCTAATTACCAAAGATGCCAAAGAAGTTTCACGATTTTCTTTAGACATTTGTGGACACAGACAGGACATATGATTTATTAGGGGGGTATGCTTGCCAGTTCTACAACCATTCTGATCAAAGCTGTCAATATTTTTTCTTGAAAAAGCAAATGAAACCAGGCATCAGTATTGCTAATAGGAAGTCATCCCAAAATAAAGCAAAAATTGCTCCCTCTTCCCCCAGACCCCTTGCACAGATCATCAATTAATGTGATATCAGGTAATAGTATCTGGTCAATAATGGCTGACAAAGATCCTCCAGCTCTGCCTAACAGGAAATTCCTTTATCATAAATTACTATTTTTAAATTATGAATAGTATGGATTAATCTTTTACTACCTGTGTCTTACTTAAATTTTTATTATGATAGAAATTATTCTGTTGAAAATATCTAATGCAATGTTTGTATTTTATTTTTTACTTGTACTAATTTTTGTTGCTTGATTTTGACTGCAAATTGACACAGGGTTTCAAAAAATCCAGTTAGAAACATCTAAAGGAAAAAGTGAATAGCCGTGTATCCTCTAGTCTTGCCATTCTCTAATGTTAGACCAGAGAATATTTGCATTTTAATATTTTGATATGTACAGTACATGTTTGTTTTCATAAGAGATTTATCATATGCTCCTGTAACATTCTTCACTCCTTCTTAGCAACAGTCTAACACTATTTCATTTCACTACACATAGATTTACATTGTTCATTTCATGGTTGTTTTATATTCCAGTATGTGTACACTATAAATCAGGACGTATTTACCAATCTCCAATATACGCATGCATAATTATAGTCATATAATTTTCGTCTTCTTTTTAAAAGAAAACAGAGTGGCTTTGTTTCTGATCTTTTGAGACAGGTCCTCACTGTGCAGATTGGCCTTGAATGTAAAGTTGTCTTTTCCCCGTCTTCTAGGTCCTAGAATCATCTATCTGCACTACCATACCTGGCTCACTATGTGTGCTGGTGTAGTGTACATAGGGCAGTTTAGATCTTAATTCCAGTCGGTGTTCAATGCAGTAGCCCCCAGCTGCAATTTTAAATTACGAATTCATCAAATGACAAGACTTGATTTCTTTTTAACCTATGTACCACAAAGTGGAGCAGTTATATATGTGTATATTTTATGTCTACAATATAATAAATTTATATACAATATACAATATTCATGGCTGTAATTACTTTTGTTTGTTTAAAACAGGGTCTCTTGTAGCCCGGGATGATTTCAAAATTCCTGTGCTGTGGAAGATGAGCTTGAGTTTCTGATCCTCCTGCCTCTGACCTCCTTTCTGGCTTCTAGATATGTGCCCGCATACTTAGTTTATATTTATACTTGGGATTATACCCAGGGCCTGCGGTATGTGAAGCAAGCACACCACCATCTAAGCCAACATTCCTAGCTCCAGAGTACTGTAATGTTTACTGACCGAGAATGTGTTATTGGATTCATATTGTTATGTCGAGATCACAGAGTCCCCGCAAAACCAACTGGGAGACCGAGTCCTGTATGTAAAAGCAAAGAGCCTTTATTCTTACACAAGTTTGTAAACTCAGTGAATTGGAGTGACCGGAGAGCCCCAAGCTCAGTTGGGGTTAGGTTTTTGTAGTAGCAAAGGTGGGGGTGAGGGGTTTCTAAGGTTCAGGACCGCTGATTGGCTGACTTTTGTCTAGGGGTGTCCTGGTGAAAAGTGATGGGTGTGTGCTGGCAGGTGATCCTATCTACAATGGTTGAAACATTAGGAATTTCCTTTGGATGGTCTGTTCCTGAATGGTGCCTGGGTAGTCCCAGTTTAGGGTCTTTCTTGGAACCAGAGTAAACTATGGAAACTCAGGCCTCTACTGAGCTTCTCATGGCTGGATCCTACACATATAAGCATGGAGATGTTATTGTATACAGGTTTCGTTTCTATTTATTTTAAAGGAATTCAACATTCTTTCCCAGTGGTGGTGAATCATGTCTTTAATCCCAGCACTTGGGAGGCAGAGGCAGGTGGATATCTGTGAGTTCCAGGCCAACCTGGTCTACAAAGCAAGTTCCAGGACAACCAGGACTGTTGAGAAACCTTGTCTTGAAAACAAAACCAACCAACCAACCAACCAACCAAATAAACAAATACAGAAGGAAAGGTTCTGTTCCTCTCAGCCCTTAGCATATTGTTAGTTATGTGTTAACTGCAGCGTGTACTAAGAAAGTATAATACTTGGTTTCTCCCTCTGAGGAACATATAATTCAGTGGTGAATACCAGCCTCACAGTTATAACTTAGAGGCAAACAGCATAACAACAACAAATGATTAGGATCTAACCTGCATGGCCCAGACTACAAATGACATGTTGTCAACAGCGTGCTCTGACTGTCATGTGCCCTGCACAAAGGTGGACCTTGAGGGAAACCGAGGAAGGAGAAACAAAAATGTCTATAATCAAGAAGGCACCAGGCAGGCAAGTCCATCGTCCGGTGCAGATGGGATCGGAGCTGAGCAGTGGGTAGAGCTGAAATACGCTGGGGTGGGGTTCTTCCAGCAAGGGACAGCATTAAGCGAAGGAAAGCTGTTCTGCAGACTGGCATTTTCCTTCAGGATGAAAAATGATCCCACACATAAAATCACCTTGCTCTATTAGAAAATTTAATTGATGGCTGCAAGTAATTAATACAACACCGTGTAATCACTGTGTGGCGCAGCAATCAGGAGGCTGTCTTCACTAATAAGGTAATTTAAACTCCTTCTGAAGGACTTCTTGATAGGATTCCACTTGACCTCAGACAGCACCCAGAAGGTTCTGCCCCAAGGCACATGGTGCATATTTATCAGTGCCAACAGGAAGGCTTATGGAGAGCAAGCCTACACCTTTGCTGCTAGCCCGGTAAAACAAGCGAGTAGTTCTGAGACCTAGAAGGTCTCTATAGCCTAACCCTGTGTGCTTAGTTACTTACTCCAATCCCTGAGAGATGAACTCTGCCAAAAGGAGAAGTGCTAACCACTCTAGCTAACTAGCTGGGTTTGCAATTTTTATTTTATTTTTCATGACTAAGGGAAAACACACAGCGCGCACTGTAAGAGCCAGAGATCTTTAGGGCCACAGGTTTAGTGCCCTGTAAGAGTCTCTGCACGCTGCCTTTCAGCTGGCCAGGATGAAGAGGCAATCTGGGTTTAAACTGGGTTGTTGACACAACGGACAGTTTTCTCAAACGCTCCAGCACACAGTTCAAAGGCATCCTCTACGGAGAGTTATGCAAAGACATCAGTTGGAACACAGCGTTTTCCGCCGTGCTCCCCAGAGAACCAGGCATTAGCCGGAAGAGAATTCTCATCACTTGCTTGTATTTTTTGTTTTCCCGGGCTGGATTAAAGGCACCTGAAAAGACGAAGTAACCCCCTGGCGAGAAGAGGAAGTGCCCGGCAGTCACAGGACCCAGTGGCTTAATTGTTTTACAGATAACTTCTCCCTCTTTAGCTTAAAGCTTTATGCAAAGTCGGAACCTCCCCACGTGGGAAAACAAAGTGACTGACTGTTAATGCTGAAACGCAGATGTCGGTTTCTGCTACCCTGACGCGCATTTTGAAATAATAGGTCCTGACCTCTTGCTCCAAGGTGAGACTGGTTGAAAACCCCAAGTCTTCTGAAATTGTCTAGGCTGGTGGCAAACCATTTGGGACCTTTGCTCATGTAAATATAGGCAAGTTATTTTGGAAGGCTCTAAACTGGTGTGATAAGAGCGGGCATGCGGGCTTTTGTCCTTGAGGGAGAGACTTGCTTTCCGCTCCTGTTAGGATTGCCCTGTTCTCTGATGGTTTTTCTGTGATTAGCACTCGTTGGACACTTAAAGTATTTCTTATCGGGTAGATATAATTGGATCTCCTATGTTTTGTGTCTTCAAATGTATCCCTGAGTGGCCGCCTTGAGAAAGCATTTAGGCGAAACACTTGTTAATGGATTTCTTTCTTATCCTAGGTTTACTTCTGATGCAACAATAATCGCAGGCATTTCCAAAGTGCTTTGTGTGCTCAAATACAGTGCTGCACAATAGAACCCTAGCTCTGAAATCTCTTTCCCCAACTCACTGTGCAGTAGTAGACTTGGCACCAGCAGCCGAGAGCACAGAGGGCTGATGGAGTTGGTTCTCTCCTTCCAACTTTCCATAGCTTCTGGGGATGGAACCCTGGTCCTCACATCCCAGCCAGGCATTTCTTCTCAGGGAGCCAACACACCAGCCCACTCTGTCTTCTGGTGTGTATGTATCTTGGAGAGGATTAGGAATGGAGGGTCCTTCTAACTTACATTCCAGTAGACACTGCTAAATGCTTTACTCTTCCACCAGACACACACCAAGACCACCATTTGGCATTAGTAAATCATACTGGGGGAGGGGTAATTTTAATTATATTAGGGAAATAAAGTATCTTGGTTTCATTTGTGTTTTTCCCCCAGTTACTAATGAGTTTGCCTCTGTTTTGTGTGTTTGTGGTTGAAATAGATACTGATAATTATTTGTTTTAGTTATAAATTGTTTATATATATTTTAACTATAAATTATATATTTTATATGTTTTAATTATGAATTATCTGTCTTTTAATAAGCCAATTTTACTGCATGTGTTTCTCATTTCTGCATTTTTATTTTTATGATCCAGGAAGATATATGAAAAATTTGCTAATTCCTACTCATCTAGAACCATCACATGGTGTTTGATAAAAAGATACCAGGGAAAACAGTGAGCAATGGAGACTGTATCACAGTCTTTCTTCTCTTTCTTTCTTTTTTTTAAGAGTTTATGTGCATGCTTTATGCTTGTCTATGTAAATGTATGCCACATGTGTGCTGGTACCCACGGAGTCCACAAGAGGGCATTGGGTTTCCTGGATCTGAAGTTACAAGGGGTTGTGAGCCACCTGCTGGTGTTTAAACTCAGGTGCTCTGTAGGAGCAGCAAGTGCCCTTGGCACCGAGCCTTCTCTCTTGCCCCATAGCACATATTCTTAAATTACTGTTTGCCAAATCTATCCCGTCCTTCATGGTAATGGTAATGATAAAATGCCGCAGCAGTTCCCTGAGAGTTTACAGAAAGAGGAAGGATGCTTAAGATACACGAGACAGAAAAAAAAAAAGTCCAAAGTGTTAGGGAAAGCAGGACTGAGAGGGAAAGAAGAAAAAGTTATGCTTTTCTGAGTGGTTTGGAAAAGTGAGCCCCTTTCCAATGACTGCAGGGCCATAAGCTGCTGTGCTGGGGTGGGATTCAGGGAAGTTCATCAGATGTTAGAGAGGAGGTTACTCCTCCATCCTCGTTAGCACTGCCTAAGAAGCCACCTTCCTGATGACTGTGTCATTGCCAGGTCATCACCTGTCCTACGGGGATGTTAATGTTAGGTTTTCTCCTAGGCCAGAGATTTCATAAGAGAATGAACTGAAAAGAAAATGACATGGGGGAACACTTTTCCCTCATGGGTCTTTACTGTTCCTGTGATATTCATGTTTTTAATAATTTCTATATCTATGTATTTCCTTGACTTCCTTCCTGTACTCAACTCATATACATATATAATCTGCCTTTTGGCATTTCCTTTCTGACCTCCATTAGACATTTCAAATCCAGCATCCTCAAAGAAAAAATCTCATCCACCCTGCCTGTCCATTTTCTGCATGTTGCTCAACAAAAGTCCCAGTTACCTACTGTACTAGTTATCATTCTGTTGCTGTGAAAAAAATACCAAGACCGAAAGCAACTTAAAGAAGAATTGGTCTTGGCTTACAGTTGCAGAGGGTTAGATGTCCATTATGGCAAGGAAAGAATGGGGCAGAAGACAAACGGTGAAAGATCACATCTCAATCACATACAGGAAGCAGAGAGAGAGAAACAGAAGTAGGGTGATTTTGTCATCGCACATCCAGTGACATACTTCCTCCAGCAAGGCTTCATATCCTTGGGCTTCCACAGCCTTCCCGTACAGCAGCCCTAACTGGGGAGCAAGTGTTCAAATACGTGATCCTATGGGGGGCATGTCTCATTCAACCCCAGCTCCCACTTGCATGGCACATGAGGGGAGTTGATGGTTTGCCAAGACAGTCAGTGAGGATAGAGGAGAGCTATTTTAGGTTAGTTTGAGAGGTAAGATACTTTGAAGATAGATTAACTTGAACACAGATTGAACCAAGTGAAAAATGGGTTAGTTTAGATCAGACAACCTGAATTCTGGAAAACAAGGGGTTATGTTTAAACTTGTGGATTTCGAGAATAAAGACCAGTTCCTCAGTTATCCAATGAAAGCAAGTTTTATTTAATATGGGCCAGGAAGATGGACACAGGCCAGGTCCATACCTTGGATTCCCAGAGAAATGGTCCCAATTTTTGGTCAGTCAGGTGGTCGTAATGGCAAATCCCCACAAGGTGACGGTACTTTCCATCTTCGTCCAATCAGGGGTAAGTATCTTGCCTGCACACCTTCCTGTGGAGTTGGGGACAACCAACCTCGTTTATTGAAGTGAAAACTTGTGACTTGTTATCTTATAAGAATCACAATCCCCAGGAGTTTACCTGTCCTCGGGCAAGTGGGGTTTACAGGTCAGGGTTAGCTCTTAGGATTGGAGAGTTAAGGTGAGGAAGTGGGTGGGATAAAGCTTTTGTGATTTCTGGGTGAAGAGCAGGAGGAGAGAAGTGTGACAGTGGGCCAGGTCCTTAGGCAGGGAAAATGGTGGCCAGTCATGGATGGCAGTTATTGGCTAGGAAAAGAAGGCAGGTTTTTGTTTGCAGTGTTTATATTATCTACTGCAGCAGAGATTTTAAACTTGTGGAAAAGGAGAGAACATGGCTATCACAAAACTGAATAAAAAGGTATGGTGACTGAGTGCTGAGCAGCCCGAGTACCTTGTGAAACTGGTGTGTCCCATGTTGGGAGGAGTGGAGACCCCAGCGAGGGCAAATGGAATCTGGTGGCCATCCAACCCAAAGTTCCCAACCAGTGTTTCCTAGAGAAACTATTGAAAAGGAAGAAGGGAGCGGGCAACTGTGTTGAGTGTTCAGACAAAGACTGAAATCTGAGCGTGGCGTTTGGTAAGATGGAGACCTCAGGCAGTGTTCAGAGGACTGTTTCAGCAGAAAGACAGAGAAGTGAGGTCATCGTTGGCAGGGGTGATGGTGTCTGTATACATTTCTTTTCTTTTTCTTTTTTACTAATGGAAAAACAATAGCAAAATATTTACTTGTTCATAAGAGACACTGAGGAGATGGTTCCAATTTCAGGGAAGGTAAGACAAAGGAATAAAATACAGATTTTTTGCTCAATTACACTAGGCACTAGCCAAAAATCAAATGATAATCATGCTGTTGCTCTTTGAAATTAAGAAGAGAATATTTTCCTCATGGGTATTCCATAAATCAGGGATCCTGTGCTTCCTTAACCGCTGTATTTGTACATGTGTATAAAAATATAAAACATTTACAGTTTCCTGTCAGACATACTCTGTGCCTGCTCTAAAAAGGCACCCACACTGTCTATGGATTATTTGTGTAAAAGTCGCCCATCAAACAATTTTTTTTTAAAGTAACAGGAACACTGACATAGCCTATCAATCAGAAAGCATTTTTAGCCAGCAGTTCAGCCATCATTTCTCTCTTCTATTAATGCAATTATGTCACTGGCTAACCGACTCGTCAGTTTAAACAACCCTGCACGTTTACTGCAGTTCTTTCCTGATTGCTTTGGCAGCGGCGTCCCTGGAAGATATTTGTGTATTCATCGGCGTGTGCATATTCCTCTTCTTTTCCTTTGCAGTCTTTTGTTTGTTCGTAGAATAGCACATGTTTCGAGGGCAATTTAAAAAATTCCTCTTGCTGGCATTCACCATCCTTTTTCTTAGCGCCATTGACAAGGTGGGAAAGAAACAGTGTAAGCAGAGAGCTATTCTTTGCTCTATAAGTAAAGTCGGTAATCCAATTTGTATAAAGATGAAGAAGGAAAAGGATGCCATTCAAAAGGCTCCTCTCGGTAGTGAGACAGTATGTATAATTGGATAATCTTTTTAAAAGATCACACGATGAGCACTAGCTAGCGGGCCTTTCAGATTTCTTCATTTAAAGTCACCTTTGGATAAATGTTTATGTTTTCCCCAATGTCCTGTTTACAGCTAATCTCATCCTCTCTAAATCACGTTGTTTTACGTGTGTGTGCATCACAGCACAAATGTGGGTGTGAGAGAGGAACTTGAGGAAGCTGGCTCTCTCCTTCTACCATGTGGATTCTGGGGATCAGACTCAGCTTCTCAAGTTAGGAGGTTTTTTCTGGCTGAGCCATCGACCCAACCTGTCAACATTATTCTTCACATGGCTGTTGTTATCCATGTAGTTTTTACATTTATATTTTATATTATTTATATTATATTTTATGAGGAAATTTGTATTACGTGACACTTTTTGAGTTTTAAAGCGCCTAGTACAAATCACAGGGCTACAGTCTCATTTGGACTGTTTTGTGTCCTACAATCTTGCTTCTTTACAAGTCATGCTAAGTTTTGGGACAGTGAGTGATAGCTCTCTTTCTTTTATAAGTTCTAAAAAAGATACCAAAGTACATTAAAAAAAAAAAAAAACAAGGCTGTTTTAACCATTCAACAGACAAGAGAGCTGTTGTGTAAGAGGTGTAATCTCTGAGAAAGAGATGAAGGCATATGTGTGTGTGTGTGTGTGTGTGTGTGTGTGTGTGTGTGTGAAGTGTACTTGTGCTAAATGTGCTTGTGAGCATACTCCAGACCTGAAGGGGGAAGGACAAGAACTGCAACCTGCTCACGGCAGAGAAGTCCGTGAGTGACACCTGAAATGTGAAGCCAATTCCATCTGTGAGTCTCCTGGTTCTGCAGCAATGCAGTCCTGTTCTTCCTTTCATGTTATTGGCTGGTTCTCAGGGGGTGGATACCTACCTCCGAGCTGTCCCCTGTGATGTATTAGAGGAGAGTACATTTCAGAGTTTCGCTTCTCAGGAAAGTACTCTGATAAGTAGGTGAAAATCCTTCAGAGTCACTCAGTGCTTTTCCATAGTGCTTAAGTGACCATCCATCCGGGAACACAGGGAGTCCATGCTTCTCATGTGGCGGAATGGGCAAGTGAGGAAGACTGTAGCCCTGTGATTTGTACTAGGCGCTTTGTATACTCTCATTCATGTTTTTGACCCGCATTGCCTTCTGAACAAGGGGCTAATTGGTCTTCAGTAATGCATTATCTAATAAATCCCTGTAAAAGGACACCATTTTATAGCAATTCAGCCCTGTTTAAGACCACTTCATAAATCATGGAGCATAAAACTTGTTGCTTTTGCAGCTGGAGTGTTAGGGTGCAGGGTGTGTGAGTTCAGCATCGTTCCCATTTGCCAAGATCTTGCTCAGGATAAGATGGGCCAAAACCAAGTCTTCATTTGAAGGGATGAATAATATCATTAAACAATGTTGTTTGTTTTATCTTTGTTGTATTTCTCCATTCAGTAACAGTACACAGGGAATATGTATTTCTCCCTCTCACTCAAAGAACGTATACAAAATGTAATTATACATTTGACCTGCAAAAAGAATTAGCATCCTCCCCCCCAATTAAAGCACTTGTAGAACACGTGCTCTGATCAAAAGCCCAAAATAATTTATTTAAAACAGTAAAACAAAATAATGGAAACCACTTTCAATTTGAAAACAAAACAAACAAATGAAACCTTTTCTAAAGGCTCTTGAATGGAGAGGAAATAACCTAGATTAGAAACGCTCTAGCAATTCATGCAAATGAGCTCTGTTCATTGAGAAATACCCAGGATGGGAACAGAGCCCAATGCAGAGCAAAAGTCACGGCTTTCAACTTTTTAATGATTTCAATGCAGACAAATAAAACAATTAGCCTAGGAAAATAAAGGATGAATAACAAATCATATATGTAAGAATGTAATAATTTGATAAACACATGACAAAATTTTTTGAAAATTTTAAGGATCCAACCTACAAATTCTGCAAAAACACTATCTGTAATAAAAAATATGGAAACTGCTGTTTTTTATCTTCTACAATGACACTTAATAGTCCTTCCAGATAAAATAACACATTCTCAAATTAAATTCAGACATCACGTGAGTATTTGCTTAGCGTAAGTTCTTAGCATACTTGGGACATACCCTAACATTATGACTTCTTTTCTGAAGTTCCAGGTACACTGTCTGTCCTTTGCTGTGATCTGCTAAATCTGGCAATGCTGATAATGGAAGAGAATATCTTGAAAGCTTAAAAATCTGTATGATGGGCTGGCTCTACGGGTAGAGGCACTTGTCTCAAAGTCTGACAACCTGAGCTTGCTCATTGGCACCCACAAGGTGGAAGGAGAAAACCAGTTCTTGAAAATTGTCCTCTAATCTTCATGTGTGTGTCGTGACACATTCTTGTGCAGGTCAAGATTCTTGGTATCAAGCTTGATGACTTGAGTTCAGTCCTCAGGATGCCATAGTAGAAAGTTATCCTCTGATTGTCATATGGAGGTGGTGACTCATGGAAACACACAGACACCCACCCACCCACACATACACATACAGGCACATACACAGACACACACATACACAGATAAAGAAATGCATTTAAAAAAAAAAGAACTGGAGAAATGGCTTCATTCCCTTACTGATATTTCAGAGGACCAGGTTTCAATCCCCATCACCCAAATGCCTTATACAATCACCTATAGCTCCAGTTCCAGAGAATCCAATGTTTTCTGAAGGCACAGACATATGTGCAGGCAAAACACTCAATCAATGAACATAAAATAGAACAACAATTTCTTTTTAATTAAAAAATCCAGGTGACAATATAGATCTTTTAAGAAAATAAAAATTATATGTATCACTTCAAGAAATGACAAAATAAAAAGGTAAGCAAAGTTTTAAGTTTAGTTATGTAAAATCGTTGTCTTAAAAAAGGAACCAAGACATAGGCCAGAGCAGGCCTGAGATAGTGAACTCCACAAGGACAGGATTGAGCCACTGACCTAGGTGGGAGCAGACCTGAGACTGCAAACTCCACAGGAGCAGGACTGAGCCAGTGACCTACTCCGGAGCAGGTCTGAGAGAGCTAACTCTGCATGAGTGGGTGTGACATGAGGGCCTGTTGGTTGAGGTTTCTGTCCTGCCTGGTTTTCACAGTCATTAGGTCTCAAAGAATCACACAGAAGTTGCATTAGTTATAAACTGATTGGCCCATTAGCTCAGGCTTCGTATTAGCTCTTAAACTTACATTGACCCATTATTCTTATCAGTGTTAGCCACATGGCTCAGAACCTTTTTAGTGGGGCAGATCACATCCTGCTTCTTTGGTGTCTAGACAGGACTGGGGAGAGAGCTTCCTTCTTACCAGACTTCTCATGTTCTCATTGCCCTACCTCTACTTCCTGTCTGGTTGTTCTGCCTATACTTTCTGCCAGGCTACTGGCCAATCAGCATTCATTTAAAACATAATTGACAGAATACAGAATTGTTCCAAACCAAATGGGAGCGGATCCAGATCAGGGACATATGCGGAAGCAGGATCTGGCCAGTGACCTAGGCAGGAGTAGGCCTGAGGTGGCAAGCTCCACGGGAGTAGGACTGAGCCAATGATGACCTAGGCCAGAGTGGGCCTGAGACAGTGAATTCCACGTGAGTGGGAGCAGATCCAGACCAGAGATATTTACAGAAACAGGATTAAACCAGGGACCTAGGCTGGAGCAGACTTGAGACAGTAAACTCTACAGGAGCAGGTATAGGGGAGCAACCACTGAGGGAGTGGGCCAGAGCCAGAGACCTATGCAGGTACAGAAGTGAATCTGGGACCTACAAGGATGTAGGCAGGAACCAGAGAACTCTTTGGATCTGAGCATGAATATGGGACCCTCAAGGGAATAGACTTGAGCCAGGACCTCTGTGGGTCTGGGTGTACCCAAGTCTGGGACCTCCGAGGGAATACATCACAGAAAGAGGCTTTTGTAGGACCATCCCCAAGCCATTGACCTTCACAGGAGTGTATACAGACAAGGAACATTTACAGAAACAGATCTGAGCTGGCAACATAGGCCAGAGAAGGCCTAAGGCAGCTAACTCCAAGAGAGTGGGGCAAAACACCATGAGTGCTTAGTGACCTCCAGGAACATGGAGTAAACAACAGGGTGACTGGAACTGTGGCACTGACTGCACCACAAGGAGCAACCATCTGAGCCTTGGATCCACTGATACCTGGAAGATTGATCACCAGAGTCACAGACAGCCCCCACTACATTGATTAGAGGAAAAGATGGGTAGGCAAGGCAAGAATACCTACAATACCACAAAGAGCAACACGACACCAGTAAAATCTAGTGACCTTACAAGACTTGAACAACCAAATATAGATTAAGCAGAAGAAAATGACCTAAAAATAAATTTAGGATAATGTTTGAGGCCCTTAAAGAGGAAATGAGAAATTCCCTCAAAGAAATGGCAGAAAAGACGAATAAAAAATTGGACGACATCAATAAATCCCTTAAAGAAAACCAAGAAAAAGCAATCAGGCATATGAAAGAAACTATTCAAGACTTGAAAACTGAAACAGAGACAATAAAGAAAATACAAACTGAGGGATTTATAGAAACAGAAATTGTGAGAAAACAACCAGGGACCACAAATGGAAGCATAAATAGCAAAATACATGAGATGGAAGAGGGAATCTCAAGTACTGAAGATACAATAGAGGAAATAGAATCATTAGTCAGAGAAAACATTAAATCTAACAAAAGCTTAATACAAAATATCCAGGAAATCTGTCACCATGTAAAGGCCAAATCTTAGAATAATAGGTATAAAAGAAGGAGAAGAACTCCAGCTCAAAGACACAAAAAGGCAGAAGGAAAATATTCAAATTAACAAAATCAAAAATGAAAAGGGGGACATAAAAACAAATCCAGAGAATCATCAGGCCATATTTCAAAAACCTGTACTCCACAAAATTGGAAAACTTAAAGGAAATGGACTACTTTCTGGATAATAATCAAGACCAGATAAACAAATTAAATAGACTTCATAACTACTAACAAAATAGAAACAGTCATCAAAAGTCTTCTAACCAAAAAAAAGCCAGGACCAGATGATTTCAGCTCAGAATTTTACAAGATTTTCAAAGAAGAACTAATACCAATACTCCTCAAATTGTTGCATACAATAGAAACAGAAGGAACACTGCCAAACTCTTTTTATGAGGCTACAATTGCCCTGATACCCAAATCACATAAAGACATTACTAAGAAAGAGAATTATAGACAAATCTCACTCATGAACATTGATACAAAAATACTAAGTAAAATACTGGCAAATTGAATCCAAAAACACATCAGAACCATCATCCACCATGACCAAGTCAGTTTCATCCCAGAGATGCAGGGATGGTTCAACATACAAAAATCTGTCAGCGTAATCCACCATATTAACAAACTGAAAAATAAAAACTACATGATCATCTCATTAGATGCTGAAAAAGCTTTTGAGAAAATATAAAATCCATTCATGATAAAGGTCTTAGAGAGAGCAGGGATACAAGGAACATACCTAAACATAATAAAGGCAATATACGGCAAGCCAACAGCCAAATAAAACTAAGTAGAGAGAAACTCACAATGAGCCCACTGAAATCAGGAACAAGACAAGATTGTCTACTCTCTCCATATCTATTCAATATACTTTTTGAGGTCCTAGCTAGAGCAATAAGACAACAAAAGATCAAGGGGATACAAATCAGAAGAGAAGTCAAGCTCTCACTATTTGTTGATGATATTAGAGTTTACATAAGCAACCCCAAAAATTCTATTAAGGAACTTCTACAACTCATAAACACTTTCAGTAATGTAGCAGGATACAAGATTAACTATAAAAAAAATCAGTATTCCTCTTTTACACAGATGATAACTGGGCTGAGAAAGAAATCAGAGAACCAGCCCCCTTCACAATAGCCACAAATAGCATAAAGTATCTTGAAGTAACTCTAACCAAACAAGTGGAAGACTTGTATGACAAGAACACTCAGTCTTTGGAAAAAAAAAGTTGAAGAAGACACCAGAAAGTATAAAGATCTCTCATGCTCTTGGGTAGGTATGATTAACATAGTAAAAATGACAATCTTACCAAAAGCAATCTACAGATTCAATGCAATGCCCATCAAAATCCCAGCAAAATTCTTCATAGACCTTGAAAGAACAATACTCAACTTCATACGGAAAAGCAAAAAAACCAGGATAGCCAAAACAATCCTGTACAATAAAGGAACTTCTGGAGGCATCACTGTACTACAGAGCTACAGTACTGAAAAACAGGCTGGTATTGGCCTAAAAGCAGACAGGAGGACAAACGGAATTGAATTAAAGACCCGAATTTTAATCCACACACATTCAAACACCTGATTTTAGACAAAGAAGCAAAAGATATAAAATGGGGGAAAAAAGCATATTTTAAAAATGGTGCTGGTATAACTGGATATCAACATATAGAAGAATGAAAATAAATCCGTATCTATTACCGTGTAGAAAACTCAAGTCCAAATGGATCAAAGACAACAACATAAAGCCAGCTACACTGAACCTTACAGAATAGAAAGTGGGAAGTACACTTGAATGCATCAGCACAGGAGACCACTTCCTACATAGAACCCTAGTAGCACAGATACTGAAAGAAACAGTTAATAAATGGGACCTCCTGAAACTGAAAAGCTTCTGTAAAGCAAAGGACATGGTCAACAAGACAAAACAACAGCCTACAGAATGGGAAAGATCTTCACCAACCCCACATAGGACAGAGGTCTGATCTCCAAAATATACAAAGAACTCAAGAAATTGGTCATCAAAAGAACAAACAACCCAATGAAAAAAATGGAGTACAGACCTTAACAGAGAACTCTCAACAGAGGAATCTAAAATGGCTGAAAGACACTTAAGGAATCTTTAGCCATCAGAGAAATGGAAATCAAAACAACTCTGAGATTCCATCAACACTGATGACAACTTATGCTGGAAAGGTTGTTGAGAAAAGGGAACACTTCTGCATTGCTGGTGGGAATGCAAGCTGGTACAACCGCTTTGGATGTCAGTGTGGCGATTTCTCAGAAAATTAGGAAACAACCTTCCTCAAGACCCTGTAACACCACTTTTGGGTATATATCCAAAGTATGCTCAATCGTGCCACAACGACATGTGCTCAACTATGGTCATAACAGCATTGTTTGTCATAGCCACAACCTGGAAACAACCTAAATGCTCCTCGACTGAAGAATGGATAAGGAAAATGCAGTACATTTACACAATGGAGTACTACACAACAGAGAAAAACAATGACATCTTGAAATTTGCAGGCAAATCTATGGATCTAGAAAATATACTGAGTGAGGTAACCCAGACCCAGAAAGACAATTATCATATGGACTCACTTGTAGTGGTTATTAAACATAAAGCAAAGAAAGCAAGCTTACAATCCCAGAGAACCTAGACAACAATGAAGACCCTAAGAGAGACATACCTGCATCTAATCTACCTGGGAAGTAGTAAAAGACAAGATCTCCTGAGTAAATTGGGAGCATGGGGACCATGGGAGAGGGCTGAAAGGGAGGGGAGCAGAGAAAAATGTATAGCTCAATAAAATCAATAAAAAAAAAAAAGAAACAAGATTTGTGCCTCCATCTTGGAGGAGTAACAAGGACGAGATTTAACCTTCTGCAATAAAACTGGACAAGTCATACAGAACAGCTATTTTTAGATTTGGGCTATGGTCTCTGCTAAAGGCATCTCTGTGCAAGGGGTTGGGAAAAGTCAGCCCTTAGATCTTCCGGGCTTATTGCTTAAGGCACTTTTCAGACATAAGACTGTGGAAAAGAAACTCACACAAAGCCTTGCTAAGGTGTGAAGTAAGCTGGAGGCAGACACAGCCAGAAGCTGCAGCCACAGCTCTAGACATGAAGGACTCACATGGAAACCAAAGCTATAAAACCATCCTGAGGAATCCCGTGAGGCTGAGCTGAGCATGTGCAGAGTGAAGCACTATAAACCTGGGCTGAGAACAAGGCGGAGCTGTGAACTGAGTTAATTCCCACACTGCCTGCAGGACTGGAGCTTAAACACAGCCAAAGCAGAGGAAATATACAGGAAGTAGGAGCAGCCTTCCTTGTGATTACAGGGTCTGATGTCTTAAGTGATGCACTTACAATTATACAAAGTCGAGTTTATCAGGTATGAGTGAGTGCAGGGTACGTTCAGTAATTTGTATAAATGCAGTGTAATCAAATGGGATTATTCAAGAAATGTAAGGGTAATATATTAATGAGCCTCTCGGTTTAGCAGCTATTCTCAGCAGAAGTTCGAAGTAATGGGAAGAGATGGGAAATTCCTAAATATGCAAAACAATATTATTAGATTTAAGCAATAACCATCACATTAGATACTATGCCTATGGAGTTTAGGAAAAGTAGGTGTTGTTTTTCACTTTATCTTTTTTTTTTTTTTTAAAAATATTCTTTATGGTTTATTTAACTTTATTTTATGTACATTGGTGTGAAGGTGTCAGATTCCCTGACACTGGATCTTCAGACAGTTGTGAGCTGCCATGTGGGTGCTGGGGATTGAACCCGGGTCCTCTGGAAGAGCAGTCAGTGCTCTTAACCACTGAGCCATCTCTCCAGCCCCTTCACTTTATCTTTTAAAATGATTTATTATTATTATTATTATACACATGTTTTAGCATTTTTACATACATGTGTATGTCTCTGTGTGTACATGTAGATCAGAGGAAAACTTTTGGAAGGTGGTTCTCTCCTTCTACTTTGTTGAGGTTGGGCCCTTTCACTCATGAGCTTCCAGAACGTTCTCCCCTCTGTCCCGCTTCTGCCTGTAGGAATACTGGGATTAGAGATGTGAGCCACCACAGCAAGTGCTTTTGCCCACTGAACCATTTGCTAACGCTACTTTGTTCTGAAGTTTCTTTCTGTTTAGTGCAGAGAGACAATAAGTCAATGGCATCTGCACTACAGACTATACAATCATTATTTGCCCAACCAAATACTGAGAAAGAATCCTGAGCATAACAGATTTCAAAGTCATAGCAGAAACCATAAACACATTTGAAAGCAAGATAAATACATAGAATGGGTTTATTTATATCATTAGTTGGTGGACGACATTAATTTTTGAAATCTAAATCATAAATGTTTCAGGCCATATGCATGCACTGTCAATCCCAGCACTCAAGAGGCACAGGCAGGCAGATCTCTGTGAGTTCAAGCACAGCCTGGTCTATAGAGCAAGTTTCAGGACAGCCAGGGCTACAAAGAGAAACCCTGTCTCTAAAAACAAAATAAAACAAAAATGGGAATTTCTTGGTTCAATCTCCAGTTCAAAATGAACAATAAAAACAAGACATTAAATACCACATTATAAGAGAGGTAATACACATCTTATTAAAGAACTAAATACAAAAAGTAGAATAATAAGTACACTAGTGCTAACACTGTATTATTTTGGGGTAGTTTTTTTTTAAAGTACAACAGAATTTAGAAGTCATAATGAAAGCCAGCATCTATAATTGTTTAAAAGTTTAAAACAGTTTGGGAAAAATGATGTGAATAAATAACACTGAAGAACAAAAACATAAAATAAACAGATGAAGGAAAAATTCCGGGTAGTGCTTTCTTTCCACCTACTTAACTATTCTATACCATCAATGATATGTAAAGAGTTACCACTAACTAATGAAGTAAAGCAATAATTTCACAGGAAACTGCCAAGTGCATAAAAGGGAAACTTGGAGAAATAAGTTCAGATGATCAAATAAAATAAACTATGCTAATATTGTGAATATTTGAATTAAAATGAGATGTGATTGCTCAGGCTTAATTGATATTTGCGATAATTTAGTGACTAATAATACCCCAGAGTTGGTTGAGTTCTGAAGCAATAAAAATTTCTCAGCCAGATGTAGTGACACACACCTTTTTTTTCGAGCACTTGGGAGGCAGAGGCAGGTGCATCTCTTTGAGTTTGAGTCCAGCCTTGTCTACAGAGAGTTCCAGGACAGTCAAGGTTATATAGAGAGTCCCTGTTTCAAAAAGCAAAACACAGAAACAAGAAAACATTTCTCTGCACTTTAATGATGACAGACCATTGCATCCCTTTTAGCAGGGACTTTGACATAATTCACTGCATTTAAAAATACTTCTGTTTGATCAACAAAACCTACAGCTAGGACTTAGAGCACTGAACTCCATAAGGCTAGCTCTCAGCACAAAGGCACCCGATGGCCATCGTCATGTGGTTCTCCTTGGGCTGAGATCCTGTACAAGTTTGACTGGTTTGTTCCCTTCTGCTGGTCAGTTCGCTATCTTCACACCATTTTAGATAAACTAGGCCCATACTTCATGGTTCCCGGAATATTTTACACCAATAAAGTTTCTTTTCTCCTTATGATTACGGTTTTGTAGATGTAAGTCTGAAGCTCTCCACTTTCTCCCTTTTGGCCCCAAGAATGCTGCTCCCATGCAAAGTTAAATCCCAGGGTTGTACCTGCATTTCCACAAAGGAAGCCCTATGTTCCTATGCAGTCCAGCTCAGAGGAAGTCACCAAGAGACCCAGGGTTGATGTGTCCTTCACTGCTTCCAGATCCCATTATTTATTTATTTATTACATATATTTATTTTTATGTGCATTGTTGTTTGGTTTGCATGTATGTCTGTGTGAGGGGTCAGATCCCCTGGAACCAGAGTTACAGACAGCTGTGAGCTGCCTGGTGGGTGCTGGGAATTGAGTCTGGATCCTCTGGAAGAGCAGTCCAATACTCTTTTTTTTAAAAAAAAATATTTATTTATTATGTGTACAATATTCTGTGCAGGCCAGAAGAGGGCACCAGACCCCATTACAGATGGTTGTGAGCCACCATGTGGTTGCTGGGAATTGAACTCAGGACCTTTGGAAGAGCAGGCAATGTTCTTACCCTCTGAGCCATCTCTCCAGCCCCCAGTCCAATACTCTTAACTGCTGAGCCATCTCTCCAGCCCTTAGATTCTACTATTTCCACTATAATTATTTGAAGTGCCTAGGATCTAGTCTAGGGCTGCAGGTATCCTCAGCTACCAATCCTACTGCTGAGCTACACCCAAGCTTTCCAGTTAAGGCTACTGGCCTGTACTTCATGCATTCTAAAATGTAGACTTCTTTTCTCCTTTCCTCATTGGTGGATTTGTGATGTCAATCAAAGATGTTTTGCAGTTTACTTGATGATGACTTTTTTCTTTCTTAGTAGGTTCTAAAATAGAGTGTATCTCTTTACAGCCAATGGTATTTTAGTCTTAAAAATTAGTTGTTGCATGTAGTTTAATGAAAATATCAGGCCAGTGTCATATTGTATGATACGACATCAGCGTCATATTGTATGATACGACATCAGCATTGTCACTCAAGGTTTGCTTAATTGTGTTTGCAATTTGGTTTTTAACCTCTCTTAATGTGTTGTCAGCATTTGAGAGAGACTTTTTCTTAGCTTGAAGGCGATTTACCAGAGCAGGCATTTGTGGGCTGGCAATTGACTTTAGAGCTGTGTTTGACCCTGACCATGCCCCAAGCTCTCATTTCTGGGGATCATTTTATATAGGATCATTTTGCTTTGCTTATAGGTTTCTTTCCTCTCTTTCCCTGAGCCCTTCAAATGCTCGCTTCTCCTTTTGGAGAGTTTATATGAACTCTTCAGGGGAAGCATTTCTGGGAGAGGCTAAGTTGAGACCATGCAACCTCACAGCCGTATCGATGGGGGCAGGTATTTGCAGCTCCCGGCCTCAGCGTTCTAGTTGGTGAAAACCTTACCTCGGTGTTTTGGAGACAACCAGCCAAAGAAGCACACTCGAATGTACTTTCTAAACTCTGAAGCTTTGGCATTTCTGGGTGTTATTAATAGCCCTAGAGGGCACCTTTAGTAATAGCTAGCTTTAACTAATTTCCTGAGCAATGACGCAAAGCACCCCACATACTGAGTTAATCTAGGATGAGTTCCCTGTTCTCTACTATAGATCATTATTGTATCTGTCCAGCCCTGATAGTACCTGCTCTTGTGTTCAGACAACCCTACAAAAAATAGAATTACATCAAGGTCACCTCCCAGGCTTATGGCACAGTACAAAGAAAATGTACCTATTTTTTAAGCCAGGTTGCTCCATCATCAGCAGATTGCTTCCCATCCACAGAGCATTCATTCTGCACATAATTCTACAGTGAGCATCCTGCTTCTGTAATCTTGTAATCAATCTGCAACCATAGGATCAAGTACAAATTGCTAAGCAATGTGCAGCTCTGCGCACCATGATGTTCTGTGAACAATGGAGCTGTAATTCCAGAAAAGACTCGGAGTCAATTCCTTTGCCCTAACGGATAATCACATCCGAGGCTTCTAAGACAAATTATAATTTGGTCTATTCTTAAAGACCTCCCGAGGTGACTCGCCAACCTCTCTCAGAAGTCCTTTCCAATATTTAGCAAATGTTGCTGTCGGTAAATACTTCTTTGTGCCTCAAGGAAATTTCTTGTGGCACAGAACAGCCAATTTTTGTGTTTATTTTGCTTCCACCTCTGAGAGAAGAGGTAATACCGACAACACACAAGGTGTCCGAGTTCATCTCTGACTTGTTTAAAACTCTTTGTAAGGTAGCATTCAGATTCCTTAGTGTGCCATAGAGGCCTGCCAGACTCAGCCACCGGCTTCATTCAGAGTATTGACTCCCGACATGTCCTTGTGTGAGGCTTGTGTTAGCCCTACTAAGTGCTTTTTGAACCATAGCAACATGATACTCTTTAAAACATTTAGCCGGAATATTTTCTCCCTTTGTCTTCTCAATTTGACAAGTTTATTTTATTTTTATTCTTTACAAAAACTTAAAAAATACATTCTTAATATTATTATTTGAGGTTGGGTCTCATGTATCTCAGGCTTGCTTTGAACTCACTGATCTTGAATTTCTGGTTCTTTTACCTCTGTGCCCAGAGTGCTGAAAAATATTTTGGATTTTTCTTGAGTTCAACCTCCCCCTGGTAGAGGGATTATTGAGTGTTGAATCCATTCAGATAGGTTTTGGTGTTGTTTATTTGGGGTGATTGGGAAAGAGATGAAAAAACAAAGGCTTGTATAATATCAATACTATAACCCCCTTTTTGCTAAGCATTCATGGGGCAGCTGATGACGTGGTGCCTGTAGGATGCTCTTTTCTGGACCCATCAGAACTTAGGACAACAATAGGAGTTAAGTTGTTGAGAGGAAATGGAGCACTTTAAGCACCATTTAATTTGTACCCCAAAGAAATATTATATGGCCTCATTGGAATACCTCTTTTATGTTTCTAATGAGGAAAACGATTATGATTTTGATACATCTATTGTGAACTGAATCAGCTATTAAAGGAACAGGTGTCTTGGTGATCATGCTAGTAACAAAAGCTAAAGTCTCTTGTATGTAAACTTTTCAATAAATGGACAACAGCTCCTTTCCTATTCTCCCTGTATGCCTCCCTTCCTGCTTCCCTCCCTGTCTCCCTGCCTCTCACCCTCCCTTCCTGCTTCCCTCTCTCTCTCCCTCTCTGCTTCCCTCCCTGCCTGCCTTCTTCCTTCCCTGCCTTTTCTTTTCTTTTCTTCTTTTCTAAATTAGATTTTGAGTGTCAAATAGAGATGTCTTGTAGTATAGACAGTATACTACACATTTTTATTCGGGTACATCATTTCCCTTTGAAAAACGTCATTATTCTCTCTGGTTTCCAAAGATAAGCTCAGTTACTGATTTTGTACATTGTCCATAGTACTGCAACACTGGCAGACATCTGCTTCGGCAAATGGGTTGAAGGTGAAGAATCTTGGGATTACCAAGGGCAATAGAAATAGCATGTGTTATCGGAGGGAGAGAGGCTTGAAGATACCTGTGACCACAGTTTACAGAGAGATATCTCATACCTGGCACTGAGCTTTTTATTTGGCAGCCTATGGCTTTTGTGTGAACACCATGCCCTCTGTAGTTAAATTCCTCTGTGTGAACACATGCTCACATACACACACACACACACACACACACACACACACACACACACAGAGAGAGAGAGAGAGAGAGAGAGAGAGAGAGAGAGAGAGAGAGAGAGCGAGAGAGAGCTATGAAATAGTAAGTTTTCATGTGGATTTTTTTTGCCATCTTTAGTGTTAGTTTTCCCTCCTTCCCAATCCCTTCTCTGATCTGCCTTCCCACTTCCCAACCCTTTCCTCTCTAACCATCCCTCCCTTTATTCTCTCCTTTGTCCCCACAGCACATGAGTTCTACTATCGCTGTCCCCTAGAGATCTTTCATCACCCACCACTGGTTCCCTTCTAGTTTCCTTGAATCCACAGATAATTTTAGTTGAACACACAGATCTAAATCAATGCTAAGATCTATATATGAGTGAGAACGTATGATGTTTGTCTTTATGGGTCTGGATTACCTCACTCAGTATGTTTTCCACTTCTATCCATTTGCTTGAGAATTTCATTGTTCTTTAAAACTAGGTCAAATTTCATTATGTATAGGTGCCATATTTTCATTATTTATTCATCAAATGATGGACAGGTAGGCGGGTTCCATGTCCCAGCTACTGCAAATAAAAGGGCTATATAAGCATCAAAGAGCATGGACCTCTGGAGCAGGAGAGTCCTTTTCTGAGTCTAATCTCAGGAGTGGTATAGTGGTTATGGCAGGTAAATCTCTAGATTCTTTAGGAACTGAAACATGGGTTTCAATAGTAACTAAACTGATTTGTGCTTCCACCATCCCCCACATCTCCTCCAGCACTGCTTCACTCTCTCTCTCCTGTTCCCCTTCCTCCCTCCCTCCCCGCCTTCCTTCCTTCCTTTCCTTCTATAAATTAGCCCATTCCTTGCAGTTCAGGGATGTCTCAAACAGTAATGTTTCCACTGATCTTGAAATTCCTTTAGTCTCTGACAGCTGACTTGATTGTGTTAGTGGACTTGGCTGTGCTCCAGGCCCCACCAACCACTATTTCCATGCAGGAACCACAGGGTCGTATACCCAGGGCCCATTTCTTCATCGTGATCTTGCCACAAAAGGGAAAAGTATGCTTGGTGTGTTGGCTGATTTTGATTTTTGTCACCACTTTCCAAAGGAAGGCACCATAGTGGGCCCTGTATTTACCAAAGATCCCAACTTTCTTGATGCATTTAGCCATGTTGCCATGACCTAGGCCCAAGGCTGGAAAGCATCTTTTGTTTTCTTAATTTTAGCCATTCTGACTTGGGCAAAATGAAATTGCAAAGCAGTTTTAGTGCCCATTTCCGTGGTGGCTAAGGATGGCAAATACTGTAAAAAAAAATCTTATTATATTTAACTAATTAATTAGTGAGTATGCATGTATATTTGAGTGCATGTGAGTGCACACACCTGTGCCAGGGCATAGCATGAATGGGTTAGTCAGAGGACAACTTCCGGAAGTCAGATCTCTCCTTCCATCATGTGGAATCCATGGATCCAATCCAGGTTGTCAGGCTAGGTGGGTAATTGCCGTTCCCCATGAGCCATCTTGCCAGTGTGTTGGTGAGCACCTCTAAAATGTACTTCTTAGCCGTTTGTATTTCTTCTTTTAAGAATGCTCTCTTCATCCCGTGCCTCACTTTTTAATTGGGTCATTTGTTTTCTTGGTGGGTTTTTGTTGTTGTTATTCTTTGCATATTCTAGATGCTAATCATTTGTTAGATACCTAACTGGAAAATCCTTTTTTTTTTCAAATATGTAGGCTTCCTCTTCAGTAGAATAACAGTTTCTGTTGTAGTACAGAAGTCTTTTGATTCCAGGAAGTGCCACATGTTTGTTGCTTTGTTGTGGAATATTAGTTGAAGATGTGTTACATTTGTTTATGCTGTGGAACATTGGTTTAATGATGCAAAGATGTGCTGCATTCTTTTATGTTGCTTTTGTTTAACTCTGTGAAGCTGTGTTACTTTGCTTGTCTAAAACACCTGATTGGTCTAATAAAGAGCTGACCAGCCAATAGCAAGGCAGGAGAAAGGATAAACAGAGCTGGCAGGCAGAGCGGATAAATAGAAGAGAAGAAAAAGGAGAGCAAGGAGCGAGAAAAGGGGAAGGAGAGGAAGACCCCAGGGGCCAGCCATCCAGCCACACAACCAGTCACAGAGTAAGAAGGAAAGAAAGATGTATAGAATAGAGAAAGGTAAAGGCCCAGATGCAAAGGTAGATAATTTAACAAAAACTGGCTAGAAACAAGCCAAGCTAACTCTGGGCATTCATAATTAAGAATAAGTCTCCATGAAGTGTATTTATTTGGGAGCTGGGTGGCAGGCTCCCAAAGGGCAAACAGTGAAAAAACCAAGTACATTGATTGTCGGTTCAGTTTCCTGGGGGAACAGGGTCCTACTCAGAAAGTTCTTATCTGAGCCTACCACCTAAAGTATACTCGCTAGTCTTTCTTCTGAAAGTTTCATAGTTTCGGCTCTAACATTGAGTTCTTATCCATTTCCAATTATTTGAATGCAGGATGAGAGACAAGGATCAAGTTTCATTCTCTATTTGTATATATGCTGTTTTTTCTTCAATGTATATTTCTGGCATTTTCCCCAAAATTCAGGTGGCTATGGGTACAAGAACTCATGATAGTAAAACCCTAATGCTGAAGACACCACACACCTCGGTCACAGGACATAGAGACATGAAACTGGTTCTGACCAGGAAGCTAATGACCAGGATAGCAAGATTATTTTTTTTTTGGTTCAATAGTGGCATGAATTTTTGGGGGCTAACCATCTACTTTCTACTTGGATTTCTGGTTGGTTCATTCCACAAGAAGTAACACATGCTTGATACTGCAAATCTGGCTAAGAACCTATGGCTGGGGAGTTCATAGGTTCCTGATTCTTATTATTTTGCTAAATGGCCATTGTATCAACTTGCCGTTTAAAGTCATAATCCTGTACCCTTTGTCAAGCTCTTGAACAATAGCAGAGATGTTTCTTTGTGCAGTAGATGGAGGTTTAAACATAGAAACTCATGAGTGGTCATAATGCGGGGAATAGGTGGGACATCTGTATCACACACTTCTTCCCCAAGTCTCAGGGCTGTCCCAGAAGAATGTCAGCAAAAGCATAAGAGCAAGAGGTAAGGGAGGAGTGGGGAACAACAGAGTCTTCTGGGGAGGGCAAGGCCACTGTGTTCCTGAACTCACAGCAGCTGTGGATGTGTGCACATGATCACGCCAGTCAATATTCCAGCTTGGAGGGAGGAAGGGCTCAAGAGCTCCTGTCCAGAGCTAAGGAGCTATTGATAGTCGGTGTGGGTGGGGAAGAATCTGTTTTCTTTAGGGGTGTGGTCACTGTCAATAATGCTCCAGTGGGTGGCTCCACACCAAGGAATACAGGGGCAGCACAAGTTGAACTCAGTGGGCTGTAACAGCAGTTCTCAACCTCTAGGTTGAAACCCCTTTGGGAAACCTCTGTCTTCAAAAATATTTCCACTGCAATTCATAACAATGGTAAAAGTACAGTTATAAAGTAGCAATAAAAATAATTTTATGGTCTGCTTGCCTCTGCCTCCTGAGTACTGGGGTTAAAGGCATGTGTCAACATGCATTAAACACTGTATTTCTGATTTATGAAATAGGTATACAATTGTATCTATTCCATAGCCTGCACCATAGGGTTATTATGGTACCTGCACCATAGGGTTATTGTGAAAATTTAATAAGATGATGATACAAATAAAGGGCATTCATGTATATAGTACTTTAAAATATATGTGCACAAACACCGCACACACACAGTTAGACACATATAGACACATGGTTCGATACATAAACATAACATGGCTTTTAACCCTGCAGCTAGAAGGAAGGTTGATGGAAAAGTCTGGAAATTGTGCACATATCTTTTTTCCAGATGATTCTGATAAACAAACATATTTGAGAACCATTGATGCTGAGCATTTGTTGTTGTTGTTTTAAAAACACAGCTGATTTTTAACAAATAAGGAGTCCCTTATAACTTCGCAGAGAAGTGGAGTCCAGACACTTTTCCAGGAATCTCTTCCAAGGGAATCTCATTACCTCTGCATTCCTTCTTAAATTGTCTTTTCAAATGACCCAATGAGCATGAAGCCTTCACTATTGCCTGCCCTGCGAAGACAAGAATGTGTGACGTGGAAGTCCTCTGTAAATGGATATTTTATCCTTGGACCTCAGTCTTGACTGTGAACTTTCGTTTAACTCCCAGAAAATGCCTCATTTATGTATATTGTCTGCATCCTAGTGGAGTGAATGTAGGGACACTGCCATTGGAATTTCCAGGGCAGGAAAGCTAGGGAGAGACTCAAGTGGGAGCACATAAACAAAAATCAATGGCGGTCTCCTCATTGTTGCTAAATTAGGTGGTAGGAAGCATCGCCGAGTCTCTGGTTTTGTGGTTGGTTTGATTGATTTGGAACACAGTAAGCAATCTCCCAGCGATTCCTTCTTCCTTTCTTTGCTTTGTGTAGCTCCGTGGTGCAAATCTGTACTCTTATCAGTTGGAAGTGACCGTAAGCCAACTCCTGTTAGCATCCAGGGACCCAGTGTGAGATTATATTTCAGTTTTTACAGTGGTTCAGCGATTATCGAGTTCACCTGTTTTCTGCCATAGCTAGATTGAGGGGTTCACAATAAATCCTTAGCACCCATTTTATTCCAGTGTACCACACAGGTTACATTCCCCCTTCCTCTCTCAGTCTATCTTTAACTGCACCCTCTCAGCTTTGCTGTTCCAGCTAGAAGAGGCTTCTCTTTCCTCACAAGTCAAGCAATAGTTCCAGGATGGTGTCTCATTGGCGGTGGTCTGGATCACGAGTCCATTCATGGCCTCACCTCATCTGCACAGCCATCTACTGTCATATAGTGATTCGTCAGGCCTGAGATAGCATGCCAGTTCCTCAAAGAATGGGATCAACCACATCCTAAGAACACTGGGAAGTCAGAGACTTGCGATTTCGGTCTTACCGATTTCAGAATGACTTAAATACTGCTTTCTCCAGCTTCCTCTTCGGTCAATTTATTCTTTTTCTTCTTGAATAACTTGACAGATGAGCCTGTGGACAGCAGGCTATAGGGAAGACGTTAGTTTTTTGAGAGGTCTGTGCCAATAGGTTCGTATATAACAGTAGTCTCTTCTCCGGAGCAGCAGACGGTTCAGGCATTCACTTTATGGAAAAGCCTTTTGCTTTGACTCCTCCACTCCCTCCAGCAATCTGAACCTCAGGAATTAATGCCTTTCCTCGGGCTTCCTAATTCTCAGCATCCTTGACCTTCTGAAGCATGCCCTAAAAATTGCCAGAGTAAAGGAGGTTTGTGAAATTCGGTTAAAAAAAATGTTTTGCTGTTGTGCTTTGAAGATAATCATGTTTCCAAACCCATGAATAACATAATTTCCAATATTGATTCAAAAGTTGTTTTCTCAGTGACCTGTCTCTTAGAACCCCTCTCTGTGAGGCAGCGGTGAGCAGAGGGGTGACAATGGCCATGCCTTTCTGGCCGTGAATGGTTCCATGGAGAAGGGAAACATATGCTGGTTGTCCTTCTGTATGCAGCCTTGCGTTCAGTACCAAGAGTGAGCATGCACCCAACAGAATTCAGCTCTGTGCTGTGGGCTGGGACTTAGGAAGGAATGCACAGCGTATAGGGACAAGTGTGGTTTGAATGACAATGAACCCTATAGGCTCATATGTCTGAATGTTTGGTTCCCGGTTGGTGGGCAGTTTAGGAAGGATTATGAGGTGTGGCCTTGTTGGAGAAGGTATATCATTGGGGTGCGCTTGGAGGTTCCAAAAGCCTGCCCTGGGCCCAGTCTCTCTTTGCTACATGCTTGTAAATGAGATGTAAACTCTAAGCTACTTCTTCGGTGCTGTGCCTGCCTGCCTCTTCCCAGGCTTCCTGCCATGATGGTCATGGACTCACCCTCTGAAACTGTAAGCAAGCCCCAATCAGATGCTTTCTCTTCTAAGTTGCCTTGGTCATGGTGTCTCTTCAGAGCACTAGAACACAACTAAGGCAGGAAACAGCAGACATTTTTAATAATAAACCTACCCTGTGCTTGGAAGTGGGGCTTTGCAAAAACTCCTTCCAGGAAAATTTGTCAAAAATTATTACATTTAAAATACAAGATCTATAAAGGGCCAGTGAGATGCTGTCAAGCCTGGTGACAAGCCTGGTGACCTGAGTTTGGTCCTGGAGACCCACATGATTGGAGAAGAAAAGTCACTTCCTAAAGTTGTCCTCTGACTCCACACTTGTACTGTGGCATAGAATGCCCACATAAACGATAAATATATAAACGATTTTTTTAATTTATAAAAATTTAATATAATGCCACAAAAGACCTAATATATAATAATCTGCGATTGCATAAGGAAATTCTAAGTATGATTTAAAACCTTTAATTTCAGAAACTGCTAAACTGCATAAAAAAAAATCTCTTTTTTCTGCATGATGAGACAAATAGCAGAGGAGGAAGACAAATTGTAATTTATGATTCACATAAAACCTCCCACAAATCAATGAGAACGAGAATAGGAAACAAATAAAGACACAGAACCTAGTCAGATCATAAAGAGTCATAAATTGACTTTAAACATATTAAATATGATGATTATCCATCAGTAGATATGCTTAGCTTAAAATACCATTTAACCCGCCAGACTAATAAAGATAAGAAAATGTCTTAAACTAGTATATGTGTCTGATAGGGGACATGTAAGGAAACGGTCATTTATACATCCTGTTAGGGACGTAAATAGACAGAATCTCAGAGGGCAGTTTGGCTATAGCTATGTTTGAAAATTTGTGTGAATAGTTTTATTTCTATATATGTATCCTCTTTTGAGCATCTTTGTGGTTTTGCTGAGTGATGTATACACATCACTTAGGTTGCTGGACCTTGCACAAGACTCCAGCGATCCAAAATCTGTGAAAGGGGGATTCCTCGAGTATGGTGAGAGCCTTGGCAAATGCTGTCCAGCTTTGTTAGGGAAACACCTCCCTGTGTGCCGACATGTAGCCATGGCCACGATGGAGGGGGTGGATAAGGAAGAGGAGAGTATTGACTGAACATCACGTTTCTAGGTGTGGGGTAGACCAACTGATGCCCCAAGTCCCAGGCAGAAATGAGAACTAAATGGCTTTCAGACAATTGTATTCAATAGGGTTACCTTTTCCCTAAATACTCATGTAACTTTTATATCTGTAACTTCAAAATTCACCCGTCTTTCAGAATGCAATGTATTTTAAATCTAATAAAAGTAACCTATGGATTAATGCAGCACTTCCATTACTCGAGATCCATCCTGTTTACAAAAGAAAAACACAGTCTATTGGCAACACAAATAGAGTCCCTCCTGTGGTTGCACAGAATATGGAATATTTTCTAAGATACTTGGCAATAAAATAAAAGATTAGGTTGGGCATGGTGGCATGTGCCTTTAATCCCAGCACTCAGGAAACAGAGGCAGGTGGATTTTTATGAGTTCATGGCCAGCCTGGTCTATAGAACAAGTTCTAGGACAGCCAAGGCTATACAGAGAATCCCTGTCATGATAAACAGAACAGAACAGAATGAAATGAAATGAAAAAAGAAAAACGACAATGGGCATGGTGGTGCTTGCCTTTAATTCCAACACTTAGGAGGCAGAGGCAGGTGGATTTTTGTGAGTTTGAAGCCAACTTGGGCTACAATGTAAGACCCTGCCTCAAAAATAAGTTTAACTAATTAATTAAAATAAAATACAAACTAAAAGCCAAAGCCAGCAAGATGGTTCAGTGAAAAAAAAAAAAATCACACGCTACTGTGTCAGCCTGACCACTTGAGTTTGATCCCAGGAGCCCCAGTGGAAGGGGAAATTCACTTTCCAAAGTTGTGCTTTGATATTTACACATGTCATAGCATGTGTGTGGCCATACTCACACAAATTATACAACAAAAGCACAGAAATTTTTAAAATTAAAAAATAAAAATAGAAAATAGCAGAAGCAAATTCTAGAAAAAATAATATTCTGTATAATTTGTGGCAAAAAGAAATATAAATATTAATACAATTAACATTCCATATATATAATAATTATATATGCATGGAACATCCATACGTGTAGAAAGACATGAAAACTATTTGAGACAAGAGGTCTGTAATTAATGAATATAAAAAAACTTATTTTGCATTGTAACCCTTTATGTAACCTATTGTTATGGTTTATAATGTAAAATATCTCCACAAGCTGATGTTATGGAAGACTTGGTCCCCACTTGGTGACATTGTCTTGGGGATTGAGGGAACCTTTGGGAGGTGGGGCTTAGTGAGAAAACTTGTAGGTAAGCCTTGAGATTTGTAGCTCTGCCTGCTTCCTGTCTCCTCTCTGCTTCCTGATATTTCCAGCTGTTGTAGCCTTGTATTCCTGCTCCAACAGCTGGAGCTGCTCCTGACACCAGGGCATCTCTATACCTTCCCTGATGGGCTGTACCCCCAAACTGGCCCAAAATCAACCTCCCCATTAAGTAGCTTTTGGTCTGGAATTTGGTCATAGCAAGGAAAAAAGTAATTAATATACTCACGCATTTTAAATTCTGGTGTCCAGATAATAATATTCCAATAGAAGGAAAAGCATAAAGACAGGGGTGAACATGCAGCTTGGCCGGGCTGTGAACAGCTGAGTTGACCTTCTGGACGAAGAGAACCATGCGAGTTAAAAACTGCATTACAGGAAGAGCCAAGCTCATGGTGTGTGGAGCTGGAGCCCCACAGACACATTTGGACCCTAATCCCAGAATGATCCAACAGACAGAAAACACAATTGCGGAAGACGGATGGCTTCGCATTTTGAGCAATAGTAGCGTAATTTCAAAGAAGCTGTTCAGTTTTAACATTTAGTCTTCATGGGAAATGTGGGATTTTTATAGCATTTTCCCAGGAATTTGGCAGACACAAAAAGGGAAATGTTGACTTTTACGTGCTGCCCATTATGCAAAATTCTGAACTATTCAGAACACAAGGGAAGCATGCTTCAAACACGGTGACCTTAAAACTGTCACAGACAGATGCATCAGGGTCCATTGCACATGGCTGATGTCCTCGGTCAGCGGGCGGGTATGCAGCTGACCAAATGCCTTGCAGCAGCCAATCTGGGGATGCATGTTAGCTTCTGATTTAAAGAGAAGTGGGCGGCAGGGGTGGGGGGCAAGCAGACACTGCTGAGTTGGCAAACTCTTTGCCTCATAAGCATGGGACCCTGAGTTCAGATTTCCAGCATCCATGTAAAAAGAAAAGTGAGGTACGGTGGTTGGTCACCTATAACCTCAGCTCTGTGGGAGTGGGTACAGGCAGATCCCTGGAGTTCGCTGGCCAGCTAGCCTAGCGGGTCAGAGAGCTTCAGGGCTAATGAGAGGCTAGACCTAAAACAATACAGAGGACACCCATTGAAAAAGGATGCCATCCTCTGGCCTAACACAGATGTCAACTTCTGGCCTCTATAAACATGTGTATGTGCACCCACCTATATAATATATGAATATACACATGTGGACACAATGCGGTTGGGGAGGGAGCCTATGGCAGAGCGTGAGACATGAGATGTGTTATTTGGGGTCAAGAGTGAGGCCTGGATAACAGGCCTAGTAAAGTCAGTCACCTGTCCTAACGAGCACCGATGCCTTACAGTCACAGAGATTGTCATGTGAGGCACATATGATCCAGTGGCTTACAATAGCACAAGGCCTGAGATCAGAGTGAGGGCCTCTGGGACAGGCTTTCCCAATGGATTGGTCTGAGCCTAGGAGGGAGGCCACACACTCAGCAGCAGTAAGTGCCCAACCAACAGGGAATCTGAGTCTAAAGACATGTTACAATCAATGAAGCTGCCAGGCCTAAAAGCTGCAGCTAACTAATATTTTGACGACCAGAGTCTCTGAAACCCAATTCTTCCTTTTCTATCCATCTCTGTAACACAAGCCAGTTCTGTTTGTTGCTATGGTCAATGAGAGCCCTGACTGTCACAGCTCTGGTGGTGATGGCAGTGGTGATGAACTAGACATAGCTTTCCTCTTTTTAAATATTTTTGCCCTTAGTGGCTAATTAGTTCTCCTGGCAACCCAATGTGAAGTTAGGAGTCTGACTCACACTAAAGGGAACTAAGGCTCACTGTAGCTGAGTAGAGAAAGAGCCCATTTGGAAACTCAGGACTGTGAATTTCATGTTCTTTGCCGCATCTTTCACACATGTCTGGCATGATTTTGGGTACCTGGCTTCTTTCCTCTCAGTCATGACTGGGCTGTTGGCTCAGAAGACCTCTGAAGACATGCACCGGGGAATCCTTCAGATTAGTAGTTGTATGAGTAGCCCCCAGAAACAATAGATAAAGAAAGCCTTAATGGAAAGCAAGAGGCTCTTCTGTCCCCAGATCCTGCCAGAGCATGAATTACTCACAGCTAGAAACAGGCCGGCCTGAGTAAGGAAGGCATCAAGAGGTGATGCCTATGTGTGACTGCTGGGGTGGACACAGGGGAGGGAGACATAGGGCGGAAAAGCACAGATGGTGACATTTCCATCTCTGGTGGCCCCATTGCTATGTGCCAGTAATAGGCTCAGTCCAGGGTCTTCTGCCACCCAGTCGTCTCCCCTCCCTCTTCTCCCACTTGCCTCATGTTTGATAACTGCGGTTTCTACTCAGGTAGGATAGACATAGCAATATGTTTGTTGATGATCAATGGGAGAGCTGTCAAGTATTGAAACATTATTGGAACCAGGAGATAGACGCCATTTGGTGTATTACTGGAAAACGCAATCTCCAGTTGACCTTCACTGTCTACATGCAGACTGAAGTCCTTCGACACCAACCTGATCCCAACAGTGAGGTTAGAAACGTCTAAGGGGGCCGGGCGGTGGTGGCGCACGCCTTTAATCCCAGCACTCAGGAGGCAGAGGCAAGGCGGATCTCTGTGAATTCAAGACCAGCCTGGTCTACAAGAGCTAATTCCAGGACAGGCTCCAAAGCTACAGAGAAACCCTGTCTTGATAAACAAAACAAAACAAAACAAAAAAAAGAGAAACGTCTAAGGGGCAATTGCAGCAGTTAACCTGTCCTTTAATTAAGACTTTCATTTTCTCTTAAAGGATCAACTGCATTCTTCAAGAAGTTTTCAAGTTAAGATATATCCAATAAACTGTTTTTTAAAGTAAAAAAAATCACTATCTATTACCCACAAGGGAATTATCAGTAGCTCGGGCTATCCTGCCTCCCGGAGGGTGGCAGGTCCTCGGTGAGTTCACGCTAGCCCCCTCCTCTGAGTCTAACCTCTCTTCCTCTCTCCCAGTGTGCTGTTTTTCCTTCCTTGGGGCCTGGCAGGTAGTTTGTCATGCTGAACTTAATCAGATCACTATGTAATTACAGAGGGACTGTCAGGATATTTTTAGTTGTCATCGTCTAACAAAATGCAGATTGCGTGGCATGTATACATAGAATTACTCTATAATTTAAAGTAAATTGACATTTAATTTCAATTTAATTACACAGGAATTACAGACATGACAGAGAGAGTCTAATTAGGAAGAAAGTATGAGAATCTGTTTATGGAGTAAAAAATCCATCTCATGTACACTTTTAACGGAGTCAAAATAATTCTCTGAATTTTTGTATAGTATGTATAATAACAGTAATAACGAATACTGCATTTGGGTCGTTTGTCATTTCTATATATATTAGCTCAATAAAACGAGCTGTGACTCTGTGGAGTGTTGGTGATGATTCCCATGTCACAGATGAGAAACATATCATCAGATGAGATGAAAGATATAGACAGTGTCACAAAAATAGAATGGGGTCAAGGTAAGGTTTAAAGTCAGCAACATTGGACCTAAACTCATTTTCATCATTTTCCCCTCATATGAAGCAAAGGAGCACGGGATGAAATTCCAGGCCTTCTCAGCGTCCTGAGCTCTCCTAATCACTACTTTGTAAAATTGGACTTTTTCTCCATCCCTTTCTCTCTTTATCTTCTATCTTTCCTCTTTCTTTTTTTTCCTTCATCTAACAAATGTTTATGCTGATGGACCCCCACTTGTTGGTGTCGCTCTGAATGTTGGGAGTTAAGGGATGGGGGAAGTCCTAGCCCCTTTCTCACAGGATACTTGCGCGGAGGGTGAATGTGGGCACAGGCATGTGCTGGTCAGCGGACAACTTTCCGGAGCGGTCAAGGATTTCTCTTCAGCCACTCACTCTATCAGTACATACAACTCTTTGAAGAAGGCATACTAATATTTATACGTGAGCAAATGGATAGCCAGAGGTGCGTTCCACACTCCTCGCTTTGGCTTGTCTCGGATCCATTTCTTCTAAGATCAAGGCCCATTTCTGTCTCAGGACATCTTTTTCTGAAACTCCCTTTTTTTCCTTCCTGTTTTTCATCTCAATTTTGAGAATTTATACATCTCTATAACTAATTCTTCAAGTTGATTTAATGAAAGCACTTGAACACATTTATTTTACTGTGTGTGTATGTGTGCGTGTGTGTGTGTGTGACACACACACAGGGGACATGTGGGTGCCGCGGTGTGCATGTGAACATCAGAGGACAACTTTCTGGAGTCCGTCCTCTTCTTCCACTGTGGGTTCCTGAGATTGAACTCCGATCCTCAGGCTTGCGCAGACAGCATCACTTTTACCCACTGTGCCATCCTGCGACCCAACATACTCGTTTTCGAAAGTAACTTTACAGCGTCATCTCAGCTGCACACCCTGCTGACCTTGTCGGAAGATACAGTAAAAGTAGGCTCAAATGTCGCAGAACAGAACTTCCTCCTGCGATCAGAACTGGCTACTGCGGCTTGCAGAAGGTTCCTATCCCGAAGGCAGCAGCTGTTTGGAAAAAGAGCCAGAGGGGCTGCTAAATGTCTGTCAACACCGAGTCAACCTGCTTCCTATTGTGGTCGGCAGCGCGGAGAGGGAATTGAAAGCGAACACAATTTTCTCTGCATTCAGCGGGTTTTGATGTTGTTCATAACCTACGCAAACCACGTGAAATTATGCCGAGGGAGACGGTGCTCTGACCCACTCACTGTATTTCACATGAATTTGACTTTTCTGTACCGACAAAGGATGACCACAGGTCGTACTGTGCCCTCGAGGTTTCATGACCCTGGCATTCAGCACAAGGACCCTGACAGCACCACAGGCCAGAGTTGAGGGCCCAGTCTTTCTGGCCCTTTCCTTAGCCAATGGCAGGCAGGGGGCCAAGGTGTTGATGCTCATGCCTACATTCACTCTGGAAACTTTCTAGAGTACTCTCCTGGATGCTACAGAAAAACAAGCTCCGTACAAAAGCAAACCCAAACACAGCTCTCCTTGGTTTAAGAAACCTACGAGAGACAGCTTAACCTGCTCAGACTCAGACGGCTGCTTCCCATCAGACCTAGGGATCTGATACTGTTTGCTTATGAAAAAGCAAGTTCCCTATGCTGAGAAAGGGGACATTTTGAGGACACCTACTGTCTCCTTGAAAACACATCTTGATGAAATGGAAATGATGATGTAAATGAATCCAACCCAATGGATTAATCAAATCATTAACATATCAATCATTAACAAGTAGCTATGATACAAAAAAAAAAAAAAAAAACCCTGATGAAATTGCTCCTGCAGGTCGACGAGAAATCCATATATTACCCTGCCTTAAGTTCTTTCTTTTTCTGGAACTAAACTTTATATAAATAAACATACTAAAACAGCAACAACCCTGTCTGTCATTGTAATTTCCTATTTTGAAGCAGAGGAGAGATGTACACAGGAAAAGATACTTCTGTTTGAACACCACCTGAGAGGTCTACGTAGCTAACACACGGCCACAATCTCAGTTTCTGGAACCCTTACACCTTGTTCAATTGCTTTCTCAGCTTTAAGGAAATGAAATCTAGAAGGAAGCCAGCCACTTCTAAAACCACACTTGGAATTCATCTTCAGTCTGCAGCAGATAAAAATCAAAGAGCTGTCGTTTTACCTTTGCCTCGTCGTTGGTTTGTAAAGACTACACACTGCAAATCTGAACACGCGAGAGGCGAGTTAATAAAAAAAAGATCAGAAGACTAAGGGACTTTCCGCCCCGAACACCGCGGCTCAGGCGTACATAGGAGCTCTGCAAAAAGGCACTTTGTCATGAGGCGACAAGGATGGGGACAGCAGTAATTGAGAGAGCGTTTTTTTCCCAGTGGGAAGCTATGCCGGTCACAGGCCTTCTGAGTCTGGGATTAGGAGAGATATTTACCATCATACCGTGCACCAGAAAGAGGGGGAAACTGGCTGCCTTTGGGCAGGGTTTGGGGCAGGGTGTGTTCTCTTTCTGGAGATGCAGAAGGCTTCGGCTCTCAAGCAAGTGGCAGCGCTGAAAACTCAGAAAGCTCACTGGGCAGGTTCATGGAGCAAGACTGCCATGCTCCTTTATGGCGCCGAGGAGTGAGCCTAGCGCCTTGTGCATGCTGAGCATGCGCCTTATTTCACCAAGCCACTCCCTTAGCCTCTCTTACTGGATAGTCCCGCACTATCCTCCTTAATGCTCGCTCCTTAAACCTGAGCTCCTTCCCTTCCCCCATCAAAACTCTCACTAAAACGTACTCTTGCCTGTCTTAGGGCCAGGAGACCTAGGGTTCAGGACGCCCAGGCACACTGGGGTAGATACGCGGGTGAGCCGGGAGTGTTGTAGATGGCAGCAGCAGGGCTTCTAGTGGATGGGACAGCAGGGTCTGGAGCCGTTAAGTTGGAGAAGCTGCTAACCATAGAGATGACCCAATAAAACACTTCTGTGGGGAAAATTCCATGGCGGGAGGGAGCTACTGGTTTGATCTCTAGCCAGGTCTGAAAAAAAAAAAAAAAAAAAAAAGCTAATGGAGGCCCTGGCCTTAAGGAAGGATTTTTTGTTTTTGTTTTTTGTTTTTTGAGATAAAGTTTCACAGTGTAGCTCTGGCTGTCCTGGAACTTACTTTGTAGACCAAGCTGGTCTTTAGTGTTAAAGTTTGAAAGTATAATTAATAATGTCTTTTGCCTCCTTTTTTATTTAACCACATCCTTCCCACCCTCCACTCCACACCCCCCCCCAAAAAAAAACCAGAAAAAAGTTCTACTCTGGAGGTTGTCCTAATTCCTGAGGACAGGACAATGTGTAGCACAAATGTTTAGAACTGGAGACAGGCAGGTGAGGAAATGAGTACTGCCAGGACATAGATAAGACATGTCAAGCAAGGCCACAGATGACACTTGGGCCATACACCCATTTCCTGCATTGTACGCTGGCTGGCCCTCATGGCACTTTGACCCACTGACCTGAGAACGGTCAGCCAAGGACTATTCCTGGCAGACAGTCATTGCCCATTCTCTGGAGCTCAAGTGGGAGATGTGTAATAAAGGCAGGTCCCCTTTGCAAAAAAAAAAAAAAATTGAGTGTGTGTGTGTGTGTGTGCGCGCACACACGCGTGTGTAGCTGCCTGCAGAGGCCCCAGGAGGACGTAGAACCCCTAGAGCTGGCGTTATGGGCAGTTGTGAGTCACTCAGTGTGTGTGCTAGGAATGGAACTCTGGTCTGTTGAGCCATCCCTCCCTCCCTGGCATCTCCCTGATGTGTAGAGCAGGTGTTGAGGGCATCAAGGAAGAGGGTTAGGCACTCTAGGACTTTTCGGAAGGTCTCTTGACTGTGAAGCACCACCATGAAAATCGAATGTCGGTAAACCTCTTTATTACAAAGATAGCCATGTTGTCCGTGGCCACTAGATCCTTGATGGAAAGAAAGGCGAATCCAGATGGCAAGTGTGTTCAACAGGACTGCTCCTGGAATCCCGCAAGCGTGGATGCTAGGTTTACCACCTCCTTGTGTTAGAGAAGGGACTGTGTTTAAAATGAGTTAAGTTTTCTGGAAATGGATACCATTCTTGTATAATTGAAGTCCACAGTTGTGGCTAGGTTGGAAAAGGGAGTAATTAAGCAGCAGTGGCATATACTCTGAAGGCAGAGGCGGGCCAGTGTCTGAGTTCGAGGCCAGCATGATCTACAGAGTGAGTTCTAGGACAGCCAGGCTACAGAGATAAACCCTGTCTCAAAAAACCAACCAACCAGCGAATCAATGAAGGAAACATCAAACGGAGCATATCATACAGTGTGTGCGGCTCGCCATGAGAGGCTGTGCCTGCTCTACGCAGACTCCACGCATGTCATTGTTTTACTCTGTGTCCAAGACATGGAAATGGCAGAGCTTATTTCTAGAATCCTCTTCAATCTAGTGGGAGGAAAATCAGTTGTAAAAGTATTTAGCTTAAATAGCATTTTCTTTTAAAAGCCCAAACACCAACGCTACTTGCTACACAAGTTGATGGAAATAAAATGAAGGCTGCAAGAACATTAAATGTTTGACTGATTTTTGTTGTTGTTGTTTCCTCTTGGGAAAGATTTAAACAGCAGCTGCATTGTGTTCTATTGTCCCGTACCTATCTGTGCGTCTATGTATTTGGATCTCTTTCCACCATCCAAGGTAATTTCAGGTTCAGCAGGAGGAAATATCACCACTTTGTTGCCACTCTGCTGTACCCGTGTTTTAATAAACAGAATTTACATTGCTAGGTCCTTGCAAAACTAGGAATGATAAACATATGCTTTGCAAGAGAAGTAGTCATTTGCCTCGCTCGCATCTAGGCTAAAATATGATGATTTCCCCAGCAAAGAGAGTGCCAGAAAGGCTGCCCTGTGTTTAGCAGTGTTTCATAAGCCCTGGGCTGTCTGGTAGCAATGAAGGAAAAGAGGGGAGACTCAAGACTGGACACTGAGGAATGGACCCCAAGGCTTTCTCACTTGTAGGGGGCAAGCACAGTACTTTCACTTTATTTATTTATTACGTTTTTCGAGTCAGTATTTCTCTGTGTAGCCCTAGCTGTCCTGCGTAGCACGAATTCTAATTGATCTTAATAAATAAACTCGGAATCACATATTAGGGGGTGAAAGCTGAAGGATCAGAGAAGCAGGGTGTCCAGCCACTAGAGAGACCTTTAGACAGATTCAATCCTGTGTAGCACCGGGTGCCCTTGAACTAACAGAGATCCCCTTTTCTCTGTCTCCTGGGATTAAAGATTTGTGCCACCACTCCCTGGCCTCTAGTGGTGATCTTTGATCTTCAGG
>JAQHUG010000065.1:5062262-5082842 GCA_028555095.1 Dicrostonyx torquatus
CAAAAAACAAAAGAACATAAGAATTGAAGTGGTCATGGTGTCTCTTCACAGCAATAGAAACCCTAAGACAGGGATGGACCATGAGTAAGGGATGCCAAGAGACATGGCATGCTGTAGCTCCAGGATCAAGCGGTCCCAGGGGTCCATCCACTCCTGATTGTTAACCTCTCCAGTCTCTTGCGTACAGAACTGCATCACTGACAGAAGACATGGCTTTCACCGCATGGGAGTTAGGAGTATCGATCTTCCCCTTAGCCTGGCTTGATTCTGAGATACCAGCTAAGCGAATTTACCAACTTGTTTAGTCTCTCTGGCTTTTAGTTTCCTTATCTGTAGAGTTGCACTCATGTTCAGAGGCTGTTGGGAGGATTAACTAAGTTTATACATGGAAACTGGCTGGCTCACGGCAATGAGTAAACACTGGCTTTGACTGTTAGATGATGATGAGTATTGTAAATAAATAATTCCCTAAGCTGGGTTTAGAGTATGTCCTTGGTCTGCTGAGCTCATCTAAGAAGCTACGGATGTAGGAGGCCTGGAACATTTGGGTAATGAATCCAGTTGTTCTACAGCCAAAATTGCTCACAACTGTCTAGGCCAAGAGCCTTACAAGTAATGCCTAGACAAACTGAAAGAAAAAAAAAATAACAAAGAGGCAGGCAAGTTCCATTTATTTATGACACTGGCAGTTTCAAATTTTGTCTTCCTAGGTATGTGGGGGAGGGTGGTCAAAGAGGGTATTTTTCGCTACTCTCTTACTTCCAAATGCTTTTCATCTCCACATTCAAACTCAGTCAACACATTGGTGAAGAACCCTACTGCCAATGATGTTGAGAACATGTGTTCCTTTTACAATCAAGCTGCATTGTCCACAGTCTGGCAGCAACTGCGTCTGAGCCTGATTTGAAGCCGATGGCTTGAGCTCTGAGAGGCCGTTTGCTCATCCTTCAAATGGTGTGAGGGCGGTGACTGTCTTAAATTCGGTGGTAGAGATGATGTGATTAAATGCCCAGAAAGCTTTCAGAACAGGATCTGGGATTTACTAAGCATTCAAGAGGTAGTCATTTCTACAATGTTTCAGAAACCCTTGCCAAGGAGACTTGGGAACTGGAAGCCCACAGTGGGGGAAAAAAAAAGGTGCCAGTTTGGGAAGTCTAGTACTCCCACCTACTACATGTCTACTACAAGCCCCGCTACATGTTTCAGTAGAAGTTATCCTTCTCAGCCCGTTGTCTCCTGGGCCAGGACCTCTAAGGAAGAGGAGAGCCCAACTATCCACCCCCGTCTTTGTTTGCATGCTGTTGCCGCTGAAGCCAACCCTAGAAGGCCCTACAAGGATCGAGAGAGTCTGTGGAGGCGAGGAGAAACATTAGACCTACCTCACAAAAGTAGTTATCTTGCTTCAGGTATACCACGTGGTACCTAAGTGGTACCCTGAGCAAGACACCCATTTTATAAACCTGTCATTGAGAGCTCGTGTCCCTCACTGGGTGGAGGGGAGGGAGGCAGGCAAACAGCTGCTCATTTGTTTAGCTCTGTGGTAGTTAGAAATGAGGCCATCATTTAAGGGCCACAGTACAAGAAACAATTTACAGGCTGTGTTCAGTGACGTGCTTTCCTGCTCTATTATAATACTGGCTTATTAGAGGAATAACAAGGACATGTGAAAGACACCTTGGAAGGGTTTCACATTGCTGCCTTGACTCCTAATAAAGCAGGCTGTCCCTACTAGTCCCTGGCACAACTTCCCTCAATACATCAGTCTAAGGAGGCAGGGGTAGGCTCCCTGCCAGGGTCTCCACACTCACTTCATCTGCTGTGGCTTAAGCACCAACACCGGTTCCCCTCAGTGCCTCCAGAGGCCTTGCAGCAAATTCCTGGCCTCAGACTGAAGGGGAGCAAGGGCTTTGTGGGAAAACATGCTGGGAGGGGCGGGAAGGCTTCTGGGGTTGGGGAACTGCAGAAAGAGGGGCTGGAGGCAGGAGCTGCTGATTGAGTGAGATTGGGCAGTGCAAGTTATTAATCAACACACAGCCAAGTCTCCTTGCCAAGAACACACACTAGCTCCTAAGCTGCCAAAAGACCCGATGGAGGAGCCGCTATCAGAACTCTGAGCAGCACTCACTCATGCAGCTAGTTAGAGCAATTAAAAACAAAATGCAAGTTATCGTGGAGAATAATGTATCGTACGGTCCAAAAGCCTCTCAAACACCAATGATTGATGATGTATTAGTTCATTTGTGTAGTATGAGGGATGGTTTTCCAGTTCTGCAACACACAGAGCTCCCCGCTCCATCTTATCCCAAGAGTTACACCAATAAAGAAATATCCCCGTGCCTCCTTATGTCATCTTGACACCTGAAATGAATTGACTAGGCTGTACACAATTCATCTCTCCTCTAATCCTTGTTTGCAACATCCAGGGGATTCGACTGTGCAGCTGTGTCTGTGAAGGTCGTGTGCAGATCTCGGTTTGATGTGATATGAAATCCAGGTGTGTGTGGTTCTGGTTTTACGTGTCTTGCATTTTTTTTTTTAAACAGAGTTATGTGACATCTGTGTAATGCAGAGTTGAGTTGGAAAAACTTGACTGTAAACGACACCTGCTTTGAAGAGCAGTCAGGTCTTTCTGTGGAAAGGGCAGTAGATATTAGTGGACAGGTACCCAGCACAGGATTGCCACCATGCAAACCTCCTCATTTACTCTGTTCTCGTTTTGTCTCTGAAGAATGTTCAAGAGCTTCCAAGAACTTTTACTCCCGGTGAGGAAAAGCAGGTGAGCGTTTCTGAGGCTTGCGCTTGCAAGCCATGGTTGGTTAAGATTTCCAGCTCTGTCAACAATTTAAGAGAGTTTGCCCCAGGGGTTCTTGCTCTCTGCACACAGGTGTTTCTGGTGGACACAGATTCTCTAAGACTCTTAGAGTGCTTCCAAGTGCAAACACTCGAGAACATAACAAATGCAGTGGTGAACCTAGGCAAGATTAGCTTTTAAATTATTCTGTGTGTCAAGGTTGTTTGATGGGTTCTCTGCTGAATGATTACTTAAAAATTTTCTTTGCATTGGTTTGAATATGCAAAACTTAAATGTTATCACCTAAGCTTGTATAATGATGATGATGATATAATAATTTTAAGCATTATGAATATTTTGTTTTTCAAGACAGGGTTTCTCTGTGTTGCCCTGGTTGTCTTTTTTTGTAGACTGGGGTGCCTGGATCTCAGAGATTGCCTGCCTCTGCCTCCTGAGTGCTGAGATTAAAGGTATGTGCCACCAGCAAGCAATATTTTTTTTCTTAAACTTCATAATCTGTTACATATAAGTGGTGATAGAATATATGTTTTTAAAAACTTAAAAATCTTTATTTTATAAGCCAGGTGGTAGTATAATCCCAGCACTCAGGAGGCAGAGGCAGGTAGATCTCTGTAAGTTTGAGGGCAGCCTGGTCTTGACATTGAGTGTTGGGACAGTCATGGCCCTGCTGCACAGAGAAACCCTGTCTTGAAACACCAAAAAGAAAAACCAAATTGTATAATATGTGTAAGGATGTGCACATGGATGTATATCTGTGTATCAAGTGCATGCCTGGTCCCATGGACACCAGAAGAGAGTGTCCAATCCCCTGGAACAGGAGGTACAGAGAGATGTGAGCTGCCATGTGGGAACTAGGAAATGAATCCGGGTCCTTTGGAAGAGCAGTCAGTATACTGCTGAGCCATCACTCCAGCACAGTAAATAAGCAAGTGTTTGTTATATGAAGACAGGAATTAGGATGCGTATCTCATTCCATGCCACTCTCTAGAGTGTTGGTAAAGTTGACTGAGAATATAAAAGGGGTCAGGTGAGGGGGAAACACTAGGCCAGGCTCTGCTTGCTTCATGACCTTCACGCCAGTTCTCCTGACCTCAGGATCCTTCTCAGGATTGCTGGACCTGGGAGTTGACTCTTCAGAGGATGGTGCATACTATAATTTTACCCACACAGAAATATTTTAATGACTTCTGGCCTTTGGTTACTTTAAACAATGTGTAAATGAATAACTTCATGTATATGCCTTTGCGAAAACTTTGTATTATAAACTCTTAATAGAGCCAACTTCTTGTTGAGTCAATGTGTAAAATGTGTGTGTGTGCATTCAAAACTGCCAATTTTGCCTTCCAAAGAGATTGTGCCAATTTATACACCTGCCAGAATTTTACGAGATGATCTAGTCTTTCACATATGCCAACATAGGCATATTCAGCTCTTCGGCCTTTATTCATCTGTTAATCAACAATGACTTCTCAGACTAGTACTCATTCACCTTTATTTTCTTAGGAGCGGAAAACACACACACACACACACACACACACAAAGCAAAACCCTTATTTTATAATAAAAAGAGTATTTTGTATTTATCTGCAGATATTTGCATTCTTCGTTCTCTTTATTTTTTGGCTTCTCATCTTTTCTTATTGATTTTTGTTGTTCTTTCCTATTAATAAGCATATCCATTTGCTTATCATGTATGTTGCAAATACTTTCCCCATTTCCCTTTGTCTTATGGTGCAGGCCCTTGCTCTGTTATCAGGCACTGCAAACTTCCAGGTAGGAACGTTTGGGATCACATGGGTGGCAGGTTTTCATACTGCTCTGAGGACACTGGCATAAAAACGGGCAGTTGCCAGGTAGGCACCCAGTGCCCTCCCTCCCACAGAGTCATGGTGTGTTTCCTTTGCTCTTAGCATGTTTTCTTCCACTTTGAGATTTCTAGAAACAGCCCGATAGGGTCTCATGACAACTGAGATTCCATATGGCAGCCATAGTGGCCAGGTCCCGTGAGCTGGGTTCCTTTAGAAAAAGATGGTGAAGTAGCATCCTGTATGAAGCATTCCAGAGATGGCCGTGGCAGCCATCCCACAGCAGCCGGAGGAAGTTCTGGGGTGGGGTAGGGTGGCTTTGAGTATGGCAGTTCCTTTCAGCTGGGATAATACTTTAGGAAGAAAAAGTCTAAAGGTTGTCAGTGGCTGCCACCCACAACAGCAGACAACAAACCTTGGTCCTCCGAAGCCCTGAGCCTCATCCCACTCTGCCAGCCCTGCTGTTTGGCTTTCCCCTTCTCAACTTAAATCTCACCCTGATCCCTTAGGCCTCAGTGCTCTGCCAACTTGTGCTCCCTGTAGCTTAAGCTCTCTGAGCACCTTTTCAGTGGCACTGAACGAGGGCCAGGAGCAAGCCATTGGCTCAAGAGCCTTTTATCCTCCCTTCTCCCCACTGGCTCTTTCAGATTCCTTGACACCTTTCACAGAGACAGGAAAATACTGTAAAAAGCTCCCATGCTTGCAAATACAGGGAACAGGCACCGTAATTAAAGAGATGACGATGGCTGCACATTTACGTGGTTTTTTTTTGAAAGATTTCAGCTTCTGCGTTTTTTGCGGCAGTGAAGGAAAGAGACAGAGGATTGCATTTAATTAGCCCCAGTCCCAGGCGACTCTTGATTTTCCATGCCTGTTAGCCACTGCGCACCAGCATGCTGCTAGGTTGGAAGCGCCTTTCTGGATGGTTTGATAGGCATTGCACGTCCTCTCAGAGGACCCCTTTCACAGCCCACAATAGCCCGCCTAGCAAAACATCACCACATGTTCACAGCCCCACTTTCCTTTTTAAGGCTGCTGTCTTACTGGAATCAGGTTCTCCCCGGTGTTGGCTTTGGCTCCCAGCCACCAGCTGCTTCTGTGTGCCTGGAACAGGGCAAAATGATGGAGAGTGGATGGTTGCAGCAGATGCTGCTGGTACCCTGCCCACATCCCCTCGGCAGGCCCTGTTCGGTAGGCTCTCCGTGGCTTTGATCTGTACTCAGAACCAATGACCCAGGAGGCAGCCCTCTCCCAGTTTCCCTTTCCTGGAGCAGGGGAGCCTGAGGCTTGCCGAATGCAGTTGCCCAGAGGCCCTGGTAGGACTGGGTCCCAGAGGCTCACAGTGAAAACCTGCTTATTAAGGCACTGCGTTCTGGCTTTCCTTCCTTTTCTCATGTCGCTCCCCTACTCTCCAACTGCTGTTTCCTGGGATCCCTTTCCAACTCAACACTGCAGCTCCAAAGCCTTTTCTGCCAGAAGCAGACAAGCACCAAGGTGTTGAAATTGCCAGGCGAAGGACACCACCTGGGAAATCATGGCCAAAAGCTTATGTCCTGCTGTCTCCCCCTCTGCAAAGTGAAAACAAACAACAGAAGCAAAACAAGCAAACAGCAACAACAATAAAATCTAGCAACATCTGCCATGTTGTGGACAGAGGCCGGGTCCTAATTATCTGAAGTGGTCTGTGCAAATGGATTAGTTATTACATGGCTGGCTTTAGATCTGCTTCCAAGGAGGGATTCCAGCCATCCTTCCTACTGACTCTTGAAGTTTTTATATATGCTTTCTAATTCTTGACATCATACCCAGCACATTGACTGGGAATTGTGGGGAAGAGGTTTTTGGTGGGCAGTCCAAGCTACCCGGAGGCTAGTTCAAATGAACTACATCTAATTTTGATTGTGCAATTATTTTCTCCATGTCCGTATCAATACTCTGAGATGATAAAGATTAAAAACAGGGCTTGAGAGTTTTACAACTCCTGCAGGAGCTGGGATGTGGTGGCTTCCTATCTGTCGCTCTGATTGGAAATTTAAATCATACCACATTGCCGGCAATTGGGAGCCTCATAGGGTACAGAATTTGACAGTTTATAGCTCAATCTGTGACTTGCTGACTTTAAAGGAAAAGTAGTAAAAATTAAAATGAAGGGAAACAGATGAACGTCAAACCCCTGGATCCTGAGATGGTGCCTTTTGTAATGATCAGACTTGCTGGGAAGAACCAGCAAACCAGCCCTGGAAGGTTGCTGGCCCCACAGGGCTGCTCGCAGTGTGGGTGAGCTGGAAGGGCAGGATGAGCGGTATAGGATTTTGTATAAAAATGTAACATTGCACACATGAGGACAACAGGTTTCCCCCCCCGCCCCGCCCCGCCGCTGCCAGTGTTCCTGCTGCAGTTGTTCTGAGTCTTCCAGTGTACACGAGTCCACAGCTGCCCCATGGGGTTGGCTGCCTTGTCACAGATCACGAAGGACGAAGGAAACGAAAGACAGCAGGTGAGGCTGGGGTCTGGGGGTGGGCATGGGAGCATCTCTGGAATTTAGATTTTGATATTCGTTCTTTGGGATGATCCTGTATGCCTGCCGTGTCAATGTTCCATGAAATTATTTAAACTTATAGAGGGAGTCAAGGAGGCAGCCTTACTGGTAAGATATTAGCCGGATTATGTAGCAGGTATGGAGCCCATGCTTCCTGTGGAGTTTTGCTAACAAATATTTTACTTTTAATCATTTTACATGTGTATGTATGCATTTAAGTATGTGTTCAGTGTACATGTAAGGGATATGTGTGTATAGTAGCAGTTCTCAACCTGTGGGTCGAGACCCCTGAGTGATTCAAATAGCCCTTTCACAGAGGTCACCTAAGACCTTCAGAAAACACAGATTTTTTTTACATTATCATTCATAACGGTAGGAAAATTACAGTTATGAAGTAGCAACAAAATAATTTTGTGGTGGGGGGTCTTCACAACACGAGGAGCTGTATTCACGGGTCGCAGCATCTGGAGGTTGAGAAGCACTGGTCTCAGAGTGCACGTGGAGGTCAAAGGAGCACCGTGGCAGTCCATTCTCTCCTTCCACTCTGTGTCTCTGAAGCTAGAGCCCAGGTTCCCAGGCTTGGCAGGTGCCTCCACCTGCTGAGCTGTTTCTCTGGCCCCACATTTCCATTTTGACAATGAGGAAGTAAAGGGTGCAGAGAATATAGAACTTAGACTCAAATGAAATGGAGGCTATTGGACTGTATCTGCATTATTCTGATTTGAGTTAGAACCAGGTCCAGGCTTTCAGAACACTTTGCCAGAGAGAATTGAGGTGAAGCTTCCTTGTACGTTTCAGACCCTGGGCGATGGTTCTGCTCCCATCCTTCTTGATGGCTTCCAAGGGTTATTAGGCTTTAAATTCCTGGAGTACTTGGCAGAAATCTCTCAGGCACATTGACCTTTCTTTATCCAGGACTATTCTATAGTCAATGAGCTCAAAGGACCACATCAGGAGGGTTGGAAGACTGGAGTCTTCTGCTTGTTTGAGTTTCTCCTTATGCCAATCCTGGGTCGAGAATATACTGGTGGTGGTGGGGAGAGAATATACTAGTGACCGGGTGTGGTGGCATATGGCTCTAATTCTAGCACTTGTGAGGCAGAGGCAGAAAGATCTCTGTGAATTTGAGCCAACCTGGTCTACAGAGTGAGTGCCAGGGATTCATAGTGGGTCCCTGAGTTAGAAGAAGAGGAGTGAAGACTGAGGAGCTAAACTAGGGAAAGAAATGTGGTCATTACAACTTGGTTTATCCAGCTTCTACCTCTGAGGGTGGCCCCAGCTAAATCATCATGAGGATGCCTTGTGGAGATTTTTTTCTAGTAACAGAATGCATGCCTCAGGATTACCCTGAAGGGACAAGGAAAGCCAGGCTCCCTTGGTCACAGTTGGAAGATGGTGAGGGTGGGGAGATGCAGCCTTTCCTGTTCTGGCCCACCAGTCAGGCATGAGATAGGCTTCCACATCCTGTGGTAGAGGAATGTAGGTTCAGGTGCCTGGAAATCACTGGATCGTAAGGGTGAAACCAGCCAAGGATTATGTGGCTGCAGGCTCTGTCTGAGCTGCTGTGAGCATCTCTGAGGCCCAGGAAGCCACTGGCCCTGAAGCTACGTGTTCCATTGTGAATGAGCATCTATCCTGGCTTCCAAAGACACTAATGTGTTTCCCTTCGGGAGGCCCAGAGAGTTAGACTAAGGAAAAGTAATACTGGTTCCCATGGAAGTCTGTGCTCCTCCTGTGCGTGTGCTCACTGGTGCAAGCACACGCACGCGAGTGTTGGTGAGGGTGCTGGGAGGAATTAAAAATAAATAATAAAAAAGATAGCAGTTTTGTGAGGCCTAATTATTTTCTACAGTTTCTCTTTTCTTCCTAAAAAGCTTTGATTTAAAGGCCACAGGCTCCTGTTACTGCCTCTAAGTCTTTGTTTAACAGAACTGAAACTGCTCCTTGCTCTGCATGATGGTCCCAATCCTAGGTACTCCACTTTGAATGGCAGTACTTTATTGGAGTGACAGTACCACAGGCTCTTTGTGTTATTCTATATGACTGCTTTAAATGGCAGTCACAGCACTGTTTGTATCCACTCATTTCAATGGGCCCTTTGTGAGCTAAATGGGTAGAGAGCGCCCTGCATACAAAGAACTTAGTAGCCTTTGCAGACAATTGGAATGATTTTTTTTCAAAGAGGTAAGATAACTAGTTCATTCTCCAAACTCTTTTTTTTTTTTAAAGAAAGAACAGCTATTGGGCCAAATTTGAATATTACTCCTTTCTGCAAATTCTACGGATGTGTGGGTGTGTGGTGCAGAAAGATCGTTCTAGTTGCTACCAGTTAACAACCCGGTTAACTAGGTAACTAGTTGCTGTTAGTTAACAACGGGGCTCTCAGGTTGATTTCTCAGTAGTAGCGCAGTCCTAGACATTTATGTGGATTTGGAAGAGACAAGTCTTTCTGGGGTCCATCTGCTCATTTTTGTGAGACTGTTGTATGTGGCTACCTGCCCTTCCCTTCCATTACTACCGTGACCCAGGACAAATACGTGACGTAGGCCAGGCCAGTCAGATATTCGTGTTAGGACCTCACACGTTGAACCAGACATGCAGAGAATGCTTTGGCACATGTCCTCTATAGGAACTATGGGCTGCTATGATGGTGACTATACCGTGGTGAGAGTTACGCCGGTCTGGTAGTGCTGACATTTGGAATTACTTGTTTTTCTTGGCCCTCTGGAGTTGCTTCTACAAGTTCATTTAAATTGCTTATTGAAAGGCTGCTCCAAGTTGTCCCCTGTCGTAGATACTAGGGACACAGAACAAGACCAAACTGAAAAGTCACATGTAAAAATAAGCACATATATTCCTCTCCCCGCATCTCGGGTCCTGCAGAGCAACGCTACAGGTTCTACTAGCAAGAGGTAGTAGCTGACTTTTTAGCCCTTCGAATCTGGGTTGGCTAATTGAACTGTCTATTGGAGACATGAACTGTATTTATGCACTGGACCCCCATGGACCATTTTATTAAGCCTAAGCTAGCCCCTGGAGAATAAGACATCACCCAGGAAAGGAGATAGCCGCAGCAGCAACAACCAGACTGTTTTCTCTTGAGCTGCTTTGATAAATGCAGACACACGAGTCAGTGATCTCCTCAAGACCAACCAAGCATGCTTCAGACCAGAGGCACCACCCTGCTGCCCTGGACCCAGATGACCAAACCAGGATATTATGAACTAATAAGTAAGATTTTAGCCACGAGGTTTGAGAGTGATTTAGCGTTCAAGAATTAGCTAGTCAGTCAGAGAAGGGTGTTAGGACAAGAACTCAAGAGGAGCTGGATCTTGGAGGCAGGAGCTGATGCAGAGGCCATGGAGTGGTGTTCCTCATGGGCTTGCTCAACCTGCTTTCTTACAGACCCAGGACCACCAGCCCAGGGATGGCCCCCAACCACAATGGGCTGGACCTCCCCTCATCAATAACTAATTAAGAAAATTCCCTACAACTGGATCTTAGGGAGGCATCTCCTCCACCGAGGCTTCCTCCCCTCAGATGATTTTAGCTTGTGTCAAGTTGACATAAGACTCTCCAGCACTGTAGTCTTATGTACTCAGTGATCTTAAACTTTACTGGCCAGGAAAATTACAAATTATTCCCATCAATAGGGACGTTATGGGAAGGCAGAGACTTTATAAAAACAAAGACTTTATCTGGGATTTTATTTTATTTTTTTTTTGCCCTAAAACAAAGAATGGTCCAGGGTTAGTGCTCAGTGATCCTTTGTTAAGTATATTGATTAATCCAGAACGGGTGAGAAAGACAATTAATCACACTTGAAACTCTTAGGGCAATGTTCGTCCTCAAAATTTTGCCAAATTGTTTCCATCTTGGTTCCCATCCTGGGGAACAGCTTTTGTTTTTTGGTCCAAGATGACCTACCCCAAATTAGCTTTTCGTTGAAAGGTATTTGTTGAGGGAAATGGCAATGGGTGACCATTCTCCCTGTCTTTTAAATGATTCTCTCACCTCAGGCCTTAGCAGTGTGTTTATAACAAATTAATGCTGAAAAACTAAATTAGTACATTTTAAATGATGTCACTCCTTAGAGTACCATGGGCAAGGGCTTTAAAAAGATTTATGTTTTTTTATCTTATGTGTCTAAGTGTTTTGCCTGCATGTATGTACGCACACCATATGCACGCCATGCCTGTGGTGGTCAGAAGAGGGTGTCGGCTTCCTAGAACTGGAATTACAGACAGTTGTAAGCCATCGTGTGTGTGCTGGGAACTGAACGTGGGTCCTCTTCAAGAATAGCCAGTGCTTGGACCTGATAAGCTATGTCCCCCCACCAGCCTCCCTGATCCCAGTTTTTAGCATGTGAACACAGCCACAAAAATTAAATACCTATTGCATGCTAGACACAAAATTAGGCACTTTGTAAGTACCACTTCTAACACGCCTAAAAATCGCAAAATCGCAGGAGGAGCAATTTCTAGCGCCATATTAGCAGTGAGGGAACTGATGTTCAAGGGATTTTCACTTTATTAGTGTTAAACCCACCTTCCAGACATTTGGGCTGCATGTCCTGCTAAAGCTGATGCTCCCTCTGCTATACTGTCCTGACTTGAGCACGGAAACTGCGTTTGGCAAGAGAATAAGAATATAGAAAAGCAATAAAGTTCACTGCAAATCGCTCCATGTCATAAATATATAACTAAGGGGAAAATAACCCATTATTACGGCGGGCTCTGAGTTCCTTGAGCCCCAATTTCATTATGAAAATCGCCAAAGCCCAGGACTGCCCAATGGAAGACGTTGGTATTTATGCCAGATGATGGATCGCCCCACACAGGTAATAAATCTGAGAGCTTTGTGAGGAATGATGACCGAGAAGAAAGATAAGAGTTACCATTGGGAGGGAGAGAACAGGGTGGATAATTACGATGGGAAGTTTATTTATGTTGCCACTTTGGGCTTTTATGGGAAATCCTAAACACCGCATCTCTGGAGTTGGAAAGTTGGCAGGAAGACAAGAGAAAATGTCCTATTTCCCTCTAAGGGGTTTAGTAACATGGCCGTCATGGGAATCGTTTTCTTTCAGGGAATGATTGAGCCCGGTGGGTTTTGATCATAAGAGAGGAACAAACCTCGTCTGTCTCACCTTGGTTGACCTGCAGCACCTGCTAGGAAGGGCAATGCCGGGCTTCATTTCCACCGGGACTTAGCTAATGTGCCAGTAAGCCGTATGAACCTAGACCCTGAACAGCATTATTGAGAAACGAGGACACGAAAGGAGAGGCCTTCAGGTCTCAGGCTCAATTCTTTCTTTTGAGTGGTTTAAAAAGGAAGTCCAGGAACTAGAATGATTTGCCCAAGGACCTCAAGCCAGTGTGGAGAGAGCCAAGCCGGTCTTTTATGGACAATGCTACTCTGCCCTTTGCAACCGACCCACCTGTTGTCTTCGCTCCTGTTGCTTTCCTCTTCGCCTCGGCCATTATTTTGTGGTGCCTTTAATTTGCACAGTCCTTTTCTGGAGTCACAGTTCTCTCTGGGTTCAAACACAGGTGAAAAGCTTGTATATTTGTCACCATTAGTGTCCTTTCCTGGTCACTTGCAACCCCCAACACCTAGCAGATCCTGGTTGCTTAGAGTCTTCGATGGCGTGGGAGCCTGCAGAGAAATATTGATAGCAATTATAGGGCATGCTCTTGCCACAGAGCTCAAGAAACTAACTACTGTAGGAATTTTAGTAGAGACAGAATTGTTAGGTACCGAAGCTGGGTGTGGTGACTGTAATCTTTGATGTGACCTCTAACAGTTATTGTGTACTTACCAGGTTTAATGTTAAAACATTTTATAATAGTAAAATACATTGTAGTCTGAGGCTCAGGATCTGACCAAGCAGTCACAGAAGGTTACCACAAAACAAGGTTTAATGCAGGGCAGCACAAAAGAAGAGGGGGATGGGGGTTGGCTGATCAATCAGGGTCACAGAACAGACTTGGGAGCTGAACTGCCACCCGGAAGAATCCAAATGTCAGCAAGTATTTAAGCATAAAAATCATAAACACTTTTTGCTAAATTACAACGTCTTCACCATTCAGAATTCAAAGATTAGGGGTTTTCCTTAAATGTTCCACTATTGTCAATCAACATAGAAGGCAAGCTTTTCAGTCCGACCAATCAGATTCATTTGTTCCTTCTGTTGTTGAGAACAGCCATGATGTTTCTAGAGAACTAAAGATGCATAACAACTGTTTCTATGGTGTAGGGAGGAGGTGGGTCAGCTGTTGGAAGGTTCAGCTCCCCTAGGGCTTGGGAACCTGAACTTTGTTTTATCCTAAAGGCAAAATGGAGTATGAAGTCAAAATGGCAGCACTTAGGACAAGGTGCTTTTGCCCGTTCCAATATTTCCTCTTAATTCTTGGGTTATACCTACACGGTGGCTGTAGATGTTATCATTTTCTGAATAAGGAAATAAGAATGTTGGACAGAAAGAGATTAATGGCTTGACCAAAGTCACACTCTGCTGAGTCTTATTCAAAGCTCTGTGTGTTCCATCACTGGATCCAGGGCCTCGTGTACCCAGCAAACACTGGCATTCTTTGCACTTGGGGCTCTGTAGCAATGTGAGATTCGGCATCCTTCTCCTGAGAGCTCTAGAACTCTTCTAGAGCTGCCTGATAGAGCGAGGATGTCCAGAGTCCCTGGTGCTGCCTGGGTCTTCTGGAGTCTCTTGGAAGGCCCCTTTGATCCATTGTTCCTGACCCAGAGAAAGAATATTAGCGCATAGATACAGATGAAGACTGCCTTGAGTGAAGGATAGCCATCATCTATTGAGAATGGCTTTAGGGAAGACTCCAGGGTCAACATTATCCTCCCCTCAGTCTGTAACTATGCCTCAAAGTCTACCATTAGCTCCACAGCCCAGAAACTCTGCAGCTTCTTACACTATCTTTAAAACACTAGGTTAGGCTCAGTTCTAATTCAGAAGCCAGCAGGGTCTCCAAAGATTGCTTAGTGTTTGTCACTTGAAGTGCACTTTCCCACCAGAACCCTGCTATAAACGTTGGTTCGATTTCTATTCTGGCCCACAAATCCTTAGCTTCTTAGCCCTAATGGACCTGTCGTTTGGTCCCAGTGTTATTGTGGTGCTGTTTCAGCTCCATTGAACTCCTGACGGAAACTGTTTCAGTGGGAAAATGCAATGAGCTTCACTGGAATGCCAAGCACCTCTTAGTAGTGGACTGAGGACTAATTTCCTGGGCCCCCATGAGAGTGACAACAGCCATCTTTTCATAATGGGCCCTGAGTGCCCATGGGAAAGCTACTGCTGTGTGTGGAGCTGTGAAAATATTCAGAGAGACAATGTTTATGGGAAGGTAAACCAAAATCTAGGTGCATTATCCAGGTCTATAAGCCAGAAAACTCACACGTATCTGCTTTTTAATCCAAAACTTTTTTAACCCATATGCCTACAGAATTTTACTCTGAGAAGTAAAAGAATTTGCTCACACACACATACACACACACACCAGAGAGAGGAGAGGAAGGAGAGAGAGAGAGAGAGAGAGAGAGAGAAAGCATGCCATTTTTGTTTAGTAGGAAAATCTAGAAAGCAACCTATGTACACTAGGAGATAAATTTTGGCTTACATTTAATATAAAATAGTTTGCTTTTATCAGTGATCTATCTATCCATTTATCTATCTATCTATCTATCTATCTATCTATCTATCTATCTATCTATCTATCTATCTAATTATTTTTGCTACCATGACCACAGGATAAAAGCCTGATAGATACCTGATAAAAAGCAACATTGGCGAGGAAGAGTTTATCTTGCCCCCAGTTTTAGGGGCTGCAGTCCACTGTGGCAGCTGAGATTCTTCACATTTGGGCAGACCAACCATCAGAGGCAGAGACCGAATCAGGCCGGGCTATAACTCCTCAGATTTATTCCTCAGCGACTCACCTCCTCCAGCTAGATCCCACCTCATAAGAGTGCACCGCCTCCTAAACCCCACCACCAGCTGGGGACTAATTGTTCAACGATGTGAGTCTTCAATGGACATTTCATATCAAGTCCTCAACAATGTACCTACTTAAAATTCCACTTACAGCTGTGTTCTCAGGCTTGAAACGTCTATGAAGTACAGTGCAGCAGTATTATAGGAGAACACGTGTGTCGAAGTTAGATTTTGTACAATATCTTCAGCAACAGCTAAAAGCAGATCCACAGTTGACAGGAGGCTGCCCGTCTCTGTGATTGTGATGTGGAATTGATATGAGCACAGAGAACCAGACAGAATGACGCAGGCCAGGGGAAAACAATGGGAGCGTCAACAAAAATCAGAGCAGAGCTTTAATCTGTGGGTATTACAGGTTCCGTTTCCTTTGGACCTTTATTGAGTTTCTTTTACTTGCTTTCGAAGTACTTGAGGCTTACTCTTCTAAGTTCTAAAGTTTTGTTTTTTTTTTAAAGTTGAAAGTAGAGAACAGGAAATAGAAAGTTGAAGCCAGACCTGAAAATATTGCAAAATAAGCCTACTTCAGTGTCTTAGGAAAAGGTGTTCGCCATAGCTGTGGTTAGGAGGGTACAGGGGAGGTGCTACACCTGGCGTGGGTGGTAACAGTTATCTTAGGACAGATGCCATGGAGATAATTGTAGTTCTTAGAATATTAGGGATTGTAAACATATGTCTGGTAGCGTCAGAAGAAGGAATGGGAGGGAAGAAACAGAATATTCCCCAGGGTCACTTTTTTCACGAGTGCATTTCTATGACTTAAAATGAATTGTCACCTGTGACCATAGCTCCCAGCATCACACCTGAGTCAGTTATGGCCACTCTGACCCTGATGTGGAGATAAGAATATTTCCCTCTTACGCCACCCAACACACACACACACAGCACAATGATGGGAAAGGCAGGCAGTTAAAGCGCTAGAGAATTTTCTTTCTGCAGGTAAGACATTGCTAAAATAGAGATGACTCCTGGAAGAAGGAGCCCACCAAGCCATTGACACCGTAAACAAGGACAAGCTCATCAGCACATTCTCTTATATTCATTGTCCAAGCTTTGGCAGAATGACCCAAGAAACCTGCCAAAGAGGCACTGAAGAATAATTCTGTTAGATTATTTATGTCTTGTTGAACAAACATTTCCCAGACCTGCCGGAGCATCAGAATCATCTGCCCCTTTCTCCATGTTGATAACAACATTGTGAGCATTAATACATCATCAGCATCGTGAGCACTTGGGCACAGGCAGTGCTCCTGTTCCAGGCACTCAGCTAAAAGCTTTCTGGCCATTACGTCATTTCATCTGAGCAACAGCCCTATGAGGTAGGTTCTATTATTACCTTGGTATACAGACAGGGGAACTGAGCCAAGACTCTAACACTTTGACTCTACACATCGCACACTTAATCAACTTTGGAAGATAATTATTGCCATGCATATTTTATGGCTCAAACTTGCTATCTGAAATCTAACAGTAATAAATGCAAAGCAAAACATTTGGTTTTGCCCAAGTCAGTTTCAGCAGTCTATGCTGATGGGTGGAAAGAGCCCATATGCAAAGCCGAAGTGGGTTTTAACTGATCATGAGCTTAACCTGCGTCCATAGCGTAATGTAGCCGTGAAAGCAAGTTTCCCACTGTTTGAATAGACGACCTGCATGATAATGCTATTAAGTGCCAGGTCTGTCATCACCCCACCACCTCTCCCCTGTTGTTCAAAACCATCAGGAATATTTTTGCCTCAGACACTCTGTTAAGCAATTTGCATGCATCGTTTAATTTAATCCTGACAGCAGCTCTAAGAGGAGAGTGCTCAGTCTTCCAGAGAAGGGAAAGTGAGGCTGAAGGTGCCCAGAAACTTGCTCTGCATTGAAAAGTTGATGAAAGCAGAGCAGCGATTTCATACCAGGCTTGTCAAAGCTGGAGCCCAGCATGCTGCTTCTAGCCAGGACCCATGTAACCCTGGTCTACAGGCAACTGCAAAGTAAGTTTAGAACGATTCCAAAGCACTGGGTAACTGTCATACAGATAGATACATCTTGCTTAATCTCTTGTGGATGTTGTTTTTCCTATTTGTTTTCTTTATCATAGGAACTTGCGCAGATCTTTATCTCCTATTTGATTTAATAGACAGAAGTGCCGGTTGTGGTGGCACATGCCTTTAATCCCAACATTTGGGAGGAAGAGGCAGGCAGATCTCTCAGATCTAAGTCCTGATCTATATAGAATTCCAGGTCAAGCAAGAATACATAGTGAGGCCCTGTCTCAAAAATTCAAACAAAATTGCCAGGAATGGTGACTTACAGCTGTAACCGCAGCACTTGGGAAACAGAGGCACGTGGATCTGTGACTCGGAGAGTTCAAGGCCATCCTGGTCTTCATAGCAAGTTCAAGACCAGTCAGGACCGTGTAATGAGACCCTGTCTCAAAAATAAAATAAGACGAAAAGCAAAAAAAAAAAAAAAGATATGAACAGTATTAGAATTTATTCTTCACTGCTGGGCAGTGGTGGTACACACCTTTAATCGCAGCGCTCGAGAGGCAGAGGCAGGCGGATGAGTTTAAGGCCAGCCTAGTTTACAGAGAGAGTTCCAGGACAACCGGGGCTACACAGAGAAACCTTGTCTTGAAAGACAAACAAACAGAATTTGTTCTTAACTTTAGGAGCTTGAGAATGTCTGTCTAATTCAAAAGCCAGGGCCTGCTGGGTCATGATGGCTTTCTCATGCCTCAGCTGGCCACCCACCCACTTTATCTACCAGCTACCTATCTGTCTGCATACACCAGCAAGGAGTACTGTGTTCTGTCTGGGCCCAGCGAGCAATAAGTAGTGCATGCTGAACGTTTAACCCAAGGTCCTCATAAAACACTGAGTTTCTCAGCTGTAGAGGTAACTGAAGCTTGAATCTGTCAGAGAGTCCTTGCCAGGTAAAGAGACTGGGATAGATAATAAACTTTCGATCCTAATACTCTGCCTCTCACTTAACAGGTCCTTAATATATTCCTCCAAGCTTTCAAATCCTAGCGGGATCACTTTTTTTTTTCTTCCAGGGTATTTTCATTCAGAAAACCACTACCTACCAAACCGGAAGCAGAATTAGTGCTATGTTTGACTGAGTGTTATCCCCCAAGCAAACATGTATCATTGTTTTGCTTTGGTTTTTTGTGTTTTTGTTTTTTGAGATGAGGGTCTCTCTACATAGCCCTAACTGTCCAGAAACTTATTATGCGGACCAGGCTGGCCTTGAACTCGCAGATTGTCATGTGTCTCACCTCCCAAGTGCTGAGATTAATGGTGTGTGCCATCACAGCAAGTCACATATCATTGTCTTTGTGGTAAAGCTTGTGATAGAAAGCAGTTGAGAGTAGCTAGATATGTTACTCAGACAGATGTTTCTACAAGTAGTTAGATATTATTTTCTGTCAGTTAATTCTCCTGTAAGCAATCGAAATATTGTGTGTGGACATTTACAAACAGTTTGAATTCCTAGAGAAAAGGGTTTCTTTAACAGAGTTAATGCTGGCACTTTTGAAGGTTCTGGAGACATGCTTAGGAAGTTAATGTATTAAATAGGAATGAGAAATGTCAGGCCACTAAATGGATCCCTTGTTTATAAGATTTCAATGAACAAATGCTACGATATGGTTTCCAAAGGAATGGCATGTAATACTTTTCATTTATACATAAAATTTAAATGTTTGCTTACATGTATAAGTAAATATGACAAAATGTTTATTATAAATACGATGCTTTGCACTTTTATTCGACTTCTCTAGGCTCCAGGCCACCACCGGCTAACAATTTTAAGTGCTATTTATGCAGTTAGCACACATGCAATTGCAGTGCTCTGTTTTGTGCTAGACCAATTTGTATTGTTGTCACCTGGCACTGAGTAGAAAGTCCCATCTTCCACACTAACGATGGCCCTTTCAGTCTCGTCCCTTCACAGGCTTTAATGGAACATTTCCCATGGTAAATTCTGTTCAGTGGAATATGTAAGGTTAGCACTCAGACTTTCATTGCCTGGAAACTCCCAAGGGTATATGTATATGTGGAGCCTTCTAACTGGGTCATGGCCCTTATGTTTTCGGAGGATTGGTAAACACCGCGCCTGCGGGGCAAGGCAGAGGATGTAGCTAGACAAATGTGAGAGACAGCGATGTCAGCACAGCAATAAATGACAGCTCACATTTGGCTTTAGCATTTGGGAGAGCAAGTGCTGTATATTGACCTGCGCATAACGGCATGCAGCCCCCCCACCCCGTGTGTGTGTGTGTGTGTGTGTGTGTGTGTGTGTGTGTGTGTGTGTACAGCAGCTTGGGTCCCCGAGGTGAAGCAGGCTCTGCCAATTAGATGCACTGATGTGGTATTTGGAAGTTGTGCTGGGGGCTTATTTCTCTTCCTGTTTTATATTTGAAATGATATTGCAGAACATAGAATGCTGATGATCAGTTTTGTAAAGTACATCAAGGTGCCATGACCCTTGATGTCTATGAAATACTGGTTTCAGGATCCTGCAAGGATACCCAAATCTGTGTCTGCCTAAGAGCCTTAAACAAAATGCAGTAATAGTCACATAAAACCTATCCAGCTTTCCTTTTCTGTATACTGAAGATCACTTCAGGATTATATAGATTATAGAGTATATAAGCTATGCATCATACCTAATGCCAGGTAAATATTATATAAACAGTCATTATGCTCTGCTATTAAGAGAATAATACTAAGCATGAATATGTTAAATACAGCTGTACTTTTCTGAATTTTTTCAGCCTGCATTTATAAAGTCCATAATTAGAGAGGCCCGAGTGTTCACAGGGAGTTGTTCACAGGCCACGTGCAAACAGTACACCAGTAATGATATGTATAAGTTACATATCATTATACATAAGTTGAGCTTGTGGATCTGGTGTCTATTGAAGGCCACTGAAGTACCCCTGTAACACCAAAGAAGACTGTACGTGTTTCTCAGAATACTCTTAGGGGCTGGGCATGTAGCTCAGTTGGCAGAGCACTTGCCTAGATTCCTGTAGATTGATAGAAAAGTCATGAAGTAGTAGTAGTGTAGGGATTTCCTATTGCTCCTGCAGCCTCTCTTCTTAGTATCTTACACTATTCCTTTATCTACAACACTGAGTGCACACTGATACACTATTGTTATTGTTAACTAACATCATTGTTACAGAAACATATATACATTTACAGAAACAGAAACATCATTGTTCAGATTTCTTTGGCTTTTATATCAGAGCCTCTTTCTGACGCTGGGTCCCATTGAAAAGACACCATGACGTTTCTTCATCTCTTTAGGCTTCTCTTGGTTATGGGGGATTTGGGGATTTTCTTTTTTTTTGGTGGCTTTGACAGCTCTACAACTGAAATTTGTCTGATGGATTTTGCTGATGAAAACCATA
>JAQHUG010000065.1:5083922-5136072 GCA_028555095.1 Dicrostonyx torquatus
AATCTCCTCAGACCACCCTGCGCTCTCACTTAGATTTCTCAGCAACCTTTTAAAGATGGTAACTTTAAACTCCACTGAGCGCCTACACAGGCACAGCTCAAAAGAGACTAACCCAAACAGCAAGCTTTGATTGTCTGTTGAGGGGCCCGGGGATACACTTGGTTAGGTCATACTTTTTGTGACTTTCTCTCAGAGAAGCCCACACCATGCTTTTTGGCATCTACCTTTTTCTCTGAGAGCTTCTCTTAACACTTTTCCTTATGTATATATTAAACTGTCTTTATGGAGCTCCAGCCCTCTTCATAGACTGGCTACTGCCAAAGTTGTACCAAAGACACAAATTCTAGTTTATCCTGAGTCATGTTCCTAACAGTCTAGGTCAGTGGTTCTCAACCTTCCTAACGCTGTGACCCTTTTACAGGTCCTCATGTTATAGTGACCCCCAACCATAAAATTATTTCATTGCTACTTCATAACTAATTTTGCCACTGCTATGAATCATAATGTAAATATCTAATATGTAACCCCCAAAGGGGTCAGGACCCACAGGTTGACAACTACTGGTCTAGGTGAACTGTAGGTGACAGTAGCAGCTGAGGCTCTTGTTTGAACCCCTCAGAACACCAACTAATCCTCCAGGTCTGGCTCCTGCGAGCTCTTTCATTCAACTCCCGTGTCCCTTGTCATGTCCCAAGACCCTGCTTCTGTTTTGTGTGTGCTCATGGATACCTCCTTCCTGTCTTCGACTACACTACATTACAGGCTTAACTTGTGGATCCCCTGCCTCGGGTAGAGAATCAGACGTTGACCAATTGATGTTTTAAATCTTGCCTCACACACACCAACTCTTGCTTTTTACCCTCCTACTCCTGTTCTGAAAAAATATGCAGGGCAACAAAAAGTGCGTGAGCTCATTCACAACTGCGGCTTACTCGTTTGTGAGTTTGCCCATTGGCACCTCCTGTGCTCTTTTCCCGCACCCCACACTAACCTGGGGCTCCCATTCTCTTCCTTCACAACAGTAGAGAGGACCTTTATTTTATAAGTAGTCGAGAATTAAGATGCCACCAGCCACTGAGAAGGCATGGCAGTGGTTTCAGATGGAATACATCTATCTTTCCCCGTAAAAGAAAAATCTGTTTGAAAACAGAAAACAGGGACACGAGAGGACTGATCTCGCAACGAAACCACAGTGTAGACTACAAGTCCACAGCTGCATACCGGGAGTGTGAGGACCCGAATGGGACCTCTGGTGGCCTCTGTGAGCAAGGAAGGCCGGCAGCATTATTTGAGTTGCCTCAACTCCAAGAGGTGGTGGTATCCCCGCAGGAATGAAGACTCGGTGACATTTTCAACCAATTTCTACATGTCCCTGACATTACCCCTTTTTAGATGCTGACATTATATCCTGCCCCCAACCCAAATATTTTGAAATTCCAAATCCTCTGGGAGACCAATCTGAGGTCTCTGCAAGGACTGGGGGGGCTTACAGAAGTTCAGGCAGCTGGCAGGTTTGAGAACCTTGTCTAGACTCCGGGTTCTTGGGCCCTTGGTCACACCGTGTGGACAGCTGCAGCTCTGCTGACGGAAGACTGACTCTGCTCCCTTCTCAGTGTTCTCTGTCAGGAGCACCACTGGGAAAGCAGAACTGTAGCTCTTGACAAGAGCTAGGCCAGCAGATACGGCTCTGCCTGATTCAGTTTGTATATTTGAAATTGTCTGTAGAGGGTTGGGGCTGGAGTCATAGTAGATACATAAAGCTCTAGGTTTTGGTTTCAGTACAGAAAGAAGCAAAAGAAAAGTTTCTGCAGATATCGTCATGCATCAAAGGTTGGTCAAGATGCTGGGACCCAACTGCTGCTTTGATATATCTGTGCAAAAGCTGATACTTGGAATTTGGTGAGAAGTTCTCCACTGTCAATGAGACTTGTATTCTGGGGTCCTTAGTCCCCTGGTGAGTTCGTGTGGCTGAGTGGGGACCGAGAATCCTCTGGTGTCTGTGGAGAAGCCAGTGCTGGGTGACTGTGCTTCCCTCCGCCTCTCCTGTCGCTGCTCCACAGGGCTAAAGAGCAACAGGCTAACAGGAGCCCTGAATGCCACCTGCCTTGTTGTCTGAGATTAATGGAATCAAGTGGGGCAGCAAACGCCTTGACAGAACCTTCTGTCACTTAGGCAAAAGAGCCCTGAAACCAAACAAACAGAAGGAAACAGCTGATTGCATAATCCAGAGCTGCTCCTGAGAATGAAAAAGGGCCAGGGGTGGGGGTGGGGGTCCTCTTTTTCACACTGTTGGGGGTCTGCTGGCGGGAACTCTTGAAGTCACCTTTGTGTGTGTACAGTTGGAGCTCCAGCATTCTCGGGAAAAGTTTGAGCTGGATTCAGCTTAAGCCCTTCCCTTGCCAAGGTGGCCCTCCGTGACCTTGAGGGCTGTACTTCAAACAACTCAATTCCAGAGATTTTATAGTTCTTTATGAAGGCAGCAGCCAGGAGCACATTCTATTTGCCCTGCTCCAAGAGAAAAGAAACCAAGGCTCTGACTAAACACACCGTCCGGTGTGGTCAAGGACTGAGCCTATACAGGAGCGCCTGACATTTAAGCTTACCTCTCATTGACTCCTGATGGGCTTCACATCTTGCTGTTGAGGAAGGAACTGTAGTCGTGTGCTTGTTCCAAAGACAAAGGACCAGGCACTTAAATGTGCCCCCAGTCATGTGGAGTCTGAGGAGGAAGAGAACAAATGGCAGTCAAGGATGTTAATGGCTTCAGCAGAGCAATGGGTTGTGGGCTACTCTTTTGAACTCTCTGCTTACCCTCTTCCAGGAATTATATTTCCATCCGAGATAGCAAATGGGCCAAAGTTTACAGCGCACATGTTGGCATCCAGGTCTCAGTTGGAGGAGTGTGTCGTGTTGTGACGACTGTGTCCAGAGCTAAGTGGGCCTGGTGTGGTGGAGAATGTGAGAGAACAAGAGTCAGACAGAGTCCAGAGTAAAACATCCCCCGTCAGTGGCGGTCGAGTCTAAACGTTCAGTTCTGCATTTCTAGATTTGTGGACCCACCTTAAACATCTTCCCAGTAAACATTACTGGAGCCTTCTTTTTATGCAGTGAACAGTGCTTCATAACATCTTTTAGACATCTAAATGCCAGAAGCTTTGGAGACTTAACAGCAACTATGTTATTGAAGTTGGTAACCGCTGACATTTATCCATTGTTTTCTATGTGCCCGGCCCTACACTGAGTTAACACTTTATGTAATTTATCAAGTTTAATCTTACAGCTCTATACAAACATTACTATTCCTATTATGTGTATGAAAAAAAATGACAGGTAGTTTTATTAAAAGAAAAATCGGTTGGGCGTGGTGACACACGCCTTTAATTCCAGTGCTGGGGATACAGAAGCAGATGGTTTTTTGTGAATTCGAGACCAGCCTAGTCTACATAGTGAGTTTCAGGAGAGCCAGGGCTCTGGAGAGCAACCCTGTCTCAACAACAAAAGCACACCCAGGAGGCAGATCTCTGTGAGTTCAAGGGCAGCCTGGTCTACAAAATGAACACATACACAAAAAAACAAGTGGTGTGTGTGTGTGCCTAAGGCAGGTGCTGTGAACACCTGGTAGGGCTAGACTTAAATGTTCAGGCCCCATAAGATCCCCAAGTATGACCTTTCCTCTTAGGAGGGTAGCTGCCCCAGCCTCAGCCCGACCTCTCCTCCAGATACCTCGCACTTCGCTTTGCCTAGAGGGCTTCTCTGTACAAGCTCCCTGGGTAAATGCACACAGCTTTCTCCATGACAGTTTTGATTACAAAGGAAAAAAAAAAAAACAAAAAAGACTTTCTTCAAACTGTTTTGTTGCATTTGCAAAATATACCCCTGAACTTTACATTTCTAGTGTATTAATTAGATTCTCTGGCACCATAATTATGTCCAGCTTCGTAGATTAGGAAGAAAATTAAGGCACGTACTCACTTGTAAGACGAGATTTCAAGTCCATCATTAAGGAACTAACGAACAAATGCAAGTATATTTGTGTTATAAATGCACATAAAAATAATGAGGTCCAAAACAAGTTTTAAGATAGATCAAGACAGGGCAAATGCATAGCAGTTTTCATTTTGTTTCTGTAAAGAGATTTACGAGCAAAGCTGTCTTTGTGATGTAAGTGTGGGACCAAATGAACACAGGGGATCTGGAACAGGCACTGAAAGCCGTACTAACACCTTCCAGAAGGTGAAAACAGACCAGAATTGAGCTAAGAGAATTTAACCTTGTCTATATTGTTTTAACAATACAGGAATGGGAACATACATGTAACAAAGGAAAAAATATGCACATGCATTTCTCAGATAAGAAACAGTAAATCAGTTTTGAAAGAGCAAAATAATTTCAGGTCTACAGATGTTCACAGCAGTTCCCCAGAGGGAGATGTCTCCTCATGTATGGGTATATGTGATCCTGTCCTGTGAGTCATCTCCTTATGTATGGTATATATGATCATATGATCTTGTTCTGTGTTGCAGACATGCTCAGAGCCTGAACTTAAAGGTTAAGTTTCCCAGGACTTGTTCACTGGAAGAGTTTGCCTCCCAGCCGGTGAGAAGGGATATCCGTGTAGGGCTGCTCTGTTGAGGAGGTGGCAGGCCTGCAGGCTACCAGCAGAAGGAAGCCTCACTGGGGAGGGGGGTCCCCTAACTAGTTTTAATTTCATTCGTGGTTTGCTACAGCAAAGGGGTCAGTCTCTGAAGGGGGTCTCATCCACTTTAAAATTTTCTGAAGTCAGCATCCAGAGCCCTGTTCATGTATTCATTTGGTCAATTTTCTGACAACTCAGACAGCTCGCGCCTTCCTCAAACCTCAAGCCATGAAACAGAGCTACTGCCCTGCTGACAGCACATCACCTTATTAATAACTTTAACGACTTGTGAATCCCGAGGACCAAGAACAGAAGTCATCTTAGCTGAAATACAGTGGTGGAAATCCATACCTTCCGCTGCTTGCATGTAGCTCCCAGGCTGTCAGGGGACCAGGCCTGCCTGGACTTCTCACCAAAGTGACTTGGCCATAAAACCAGTGGCCTCTGCCACTCACAGGCACCCAGCTGATCTGCAGCAGTCAAGGCCACCTCAAGAGGACTTTCTATTAAATCTCTAGGTTTGGGGAAATGGAGAAATTAGAAAACTGGTAAACCCCTTGCCTGGGTGGTCTACAGAAAAGCTGGGTGGAGGGGCTGTGAGAGAAACAAGCCGACCTCCACAGAACCTCTTTGACCTGGATTCTGACTTTTTCGGGATTTTACTGTAGGGAGCTCCTCTTCCATACAAACATGTTAAGCATTTGATTTTACGATCATGCTAGTGGAAAGGCAAATGTCTAATATGATTGTTGGGCTTGGCTGTGAAATGTAATCCAAAGGCTTTTGTGTCTGAGGCATGCTGGCTAACCTAAGGGGTTGTGGGAAAAGGGCATGGCTGTGAGGGTTCTGGTCTTACTGATGGAATAATCCACTGCTGGAGTCATAATTTGATGGTGCTATTGAGAGGAGGGAAAACTAGGAGGTAAGGCTTGCTTGGAGGAAGTGGGTCACTGCCTTTCAAGATTCTCTTTCCCTCTCTTCTCTTCTTCCCTCCCTCCCTCTCACTTTCCCTCCTTCCCTCCTCCCCTCTCTCTCTCACACACACAGAGTTCAGTTTGTTCATATAACCTTTTCCTTCTTATGTTATCTCAGGTGTTTTGACACACTGATACGCCTGATCTAAAGCTAACTGGAAATTATATATTAAAATACTTTCTTTGACCTCACAGCTCATTTGGTTTCTTCTGATAACACTTTTGTTGACTTCCTGTCTGGCATTGTGGGGCCTGGGCACACAGTACTGCCAGCCCAGAAGTGAGCCAGCCCAGTCCTCTGGCTCGTTCTCTTCCAGAAATAAACTTATCCCTGACTTTCAGACTTTGAAGGAACTCACAATCTGGATCGTCTTTGTCCATTTTCTGGTGATGTTTTTGCAGTTCTCTGCTCCTCAGGAAAAAAGAAAGAGAGAGAAATAAATCAAGGCAAAGGTGAAATTTAAAGTCAGAGTCTGATCTTAAAATGTTTCTCAAGCAGAGGTTGAGAGGAGCTGTGAGGGACAGCCGCTATGTGCCATCCTCAGCCAGTCACGGTTGACATCAGAACCGGTGTTTGGAGATTGCACTCCTGGAAAAGGATGGTCCCTAACAAAGGGCTGCTTGTGCTAAGTAGCATGCTGTGGCTATGTAGCCAGTCACACTGGGGCTGAGACTGCTGCTCACTTTGCCCTACTGCCCTGTTGCTGACCTTCACAGAAACACAGGGCACAGTTTTGGGAGGCATTCCTCAGAGGACAATCAATGACCACCTCATGCTAGAACATGTCACCCTGTGGTGCTACCACTGATGCTATCTAATCTTCCTTCGTCTCTTTCCTGTTTTACATATATGTAGTTAGACTGTGGGTGTCTAAATATGTTTCTAGATGCCCCCAACCATATATAATCTCCATACAGTGAAGTTTATATTCAGTCAATTTGAAGTTAAAGTAATATGAGTCAGTGAACATGAAGAATAGGGTTTAAGTTCTTAGGAGAAATTGTTTAACTCGATGTCATGGTTCAAAACCAAAGCAAAGCAAAGCAAATGAAACCATATACCCCACTTGAAACATAAGAAATAATAGAAAAATAAACTGCCTGCTCTGGTGGACAAATCATACGATTAACTGAGGTTGAGTCATTGCTCTAAGTGCTATCATGGAATTCAGCAGGCAGGGCACGGCTCGCCACCAGCCCATTACATAAGCAATATTACAGTAAGCAGCGGCCTTCGAGACTTTCCATCATGAGGCACTTTCTGGAGAGAGCACCGAGGAAGCAGAAAGAAACAATGACTCAGCCATTATATCTGACTCATCTCTGATGCACAGAGCTGCAAGTGTGGATTTTGGTCCCATAGGCACGACTGACATCACTACTGTAGCCAAGGGGCTCTTGTGGCCCCAGAATGCTGCCCAGTAAGGAGATCATATTGTTCGAAGATCTGGATGACATCAGAACTTCTGGAAATTTGGAGGGCTTCATTAGATCTGCTATGTACTTACCAAGACTTATAGGAAGCTTTACTTCAGCAGCTCCTTGTATATCAAAAGGATGAGATGAGACTCAGAATGGCCAGGACATTCTGTCTGAAGTCTCTTCTGGGATGCTGGGAAACATCCTGGAGCCCTGACACCCTGGAAGGATCTGCCGGTTCAAGGCTCTGTCTGTAAGTTCAGACTGTCTAGTGATACTGAATTGCTACTCTTTCAAGTTCTAACTCATAAAAGTACAGAGTTTTAGAAGAAATATGATCTACAGAGTGACATTTACTAAGATATACTTTGTGTGGTGCTATTTTATTTGTGCTCCAACAAATAAACCTTGCCTGGAGATCAGAGGGCAGAACTAGCCACTAGTTAACCGTAGAGGCCAGGCAGTGGTGGTACACATCTTTAACCAGCACCTGGGAGGAGGAAACAGGAAGTGATATGGCTGGGCAGAAAGAGGAATATAAGGTGGGCGGAGACAGGAGCTCTGCCTTTTGGCTTGAGGATTCGGTAGAAGTAAGAAGTCTCTCTAGTGGCTGGCTCCTTTACTTCTCTGATCTTTCAACATTTACCCGATATCTGACTCCAAGTTTTTATTGTTAAAATAAACTTAAAATAAAATTGTTTAAAAACCAATTAGAATTTGTGCTACATCTTTGAATTATTTTAACGTATTGTATGTTCCTGCATGGGACACAGGTTGACATCAGATATCTTCCTTCCTTCTTTCCTTCCTTCCTTCCTTCCTTCCTTTCTTTCTTCCTTCCTTCCTTCCTTTCTGTAGCCTTGGCTATTTTAGAAATAGCATTGTAGACCAGGTTGGCCTTGAACTCACAGAGATTCATCTGCCTCTCTTTCCCAAATGCTGGGATTGACTACTGCCTGGCTCCAAGTGTGCCTCTTAATTACCTCTCTACCTTATTTTTGAGACAGAATCTCTTACTCCAACAGTATGGGTTGAGACCTTTCTGGGGGGGAAAACCACCCTTTCACAGGGGTCACCTAAGGTCATCACAAAACACACATATTTACATTACAATTCATAGCTAGAGCAAAATTACAGTTATGAAGTAGCAAAGAAATAGTATTATGGTTGGGGTCACCACAACGTGAGGTATTAAAGGGTCACATCATTAAGGTGGCTGAGAACCACTGTCCTACTGAATCTTGAGTTCATGATTCAGCAAGACCAGTTGGTTAGTTAACCCCAGGGCTCCTCTTATCTTTGCCTCCTCAGCACTAGGATTATAACCGCATGCTGTTGTGCTCAAGTTTTTATGTGGATGCAGTAATCCGAACTAGGGTCCTTATGCTGTGTGGCAAGCTCACTTTACCAACTGAGATATCCCTATGGCTCCTCTACATAGAACTATTGCAGATCATATATTTCAGTGAACACCATGCATGTGTGTATAGCTGACTCTTCCCAAACAGCTTTTCATAATTGCAATTATTTAAAAAAAGTGGTTCAACATTAACCAGAAGGCAATGTTGGCAAATGTCTTTTCCAGTCAACAGATCCTAACTGTGGATGGTGTGCGCTTCTTTACTGTCAGTGAGGACATCCCCTTCTGACCGTGGTTTGTCTGTGCTCTGCTTTCCTGGCTTACAGCACAGCCCACACTGACTCTTTCAGGGATGACTGCCGAAACTGTCTGCATCAGCGTGAATCCTGGTGCTCATTACGGTATCATCCTCAGCCCTCTGCTTTTTGATTCAGAGTAGTTAGGGCATTGGTACACCCGGGAATCACTGACATATATTTTGCATAAGGAGCCTCGTATTTTATTAATTAATTCATCAGAAGAAAATGTGCTTTGGTGACTGATTGGGGGGAGGAAGTTCAATGTCTCATTAGAGATCATCACCATAGCTTAATGCAATTACGTATGTCAAACCTAATGACATTTGACATTATGGCACGCGAGGCTCTTTCTAAATGGGATGTGACTTGGGAGGATAGCAAATCCAGGACCATCTTTGTTCTACTTTGCCTTGAAGAGAAATGCAAGTTGATTAGAAAAGTGAAAGCTAAGACAGTCTGGAGCTTGCTGCTGAGTCCTTAGTAGCTGGGGCAAGTCCATCTGTCACTGCTATCTTGTTGAAGATTATGACTTAGGGATTAAAAAAAGAAGAAGAAGAAGAAGAAGAAGTAAAAGAAGAAGAAAAGAAAAGAAATAGAGTTGGCTGCAAACCATGTTTCCCCCAATTTAGCTTCCCAGGGGCCCCAGGAAAACAGTCTCTAAAGCAAACTTGATTGCACATAAAGTTTGACCTAAATATCAGTCTTGTCTCAGCTGACAGGCTAAAACAAAGGAGCAAGCAAACTGACTTGTATAAAGACATCAAGGAAGAGGAAGTGACCTGATTCCATCCTGATATCTCAACTTCCCACCATGGTTTGTGGGTTTTTGCTGTTTTTGTTGTTTTGGTGTGGGCAGGGTCTCAGTATACAGTTCTAACTGACTGAGAACTAGCTATGTAGACCAAAAGGTGTTCTCAGAATCACAGAGGTCTATGTACCCCTGGTTCCCAAAGTGCTGGGATTAAAGGTGTGTTTACCACATGTGTTTCCACTAAGGTTAAAAAGCTATTTTTTAAGATCATTTTATAGCGCCACTGTTGTTTTCATCAACATCTAGACCTCTCCTCACCAAACGTTTAGCTTTTCTTCCTTTTCTCTTTTACGTATGGGTATAATAAGAATCTAAAGTTCACTGTGGCAGAAGGCTAACCAGGGACCAAAGAAAGAGGGGGGCAAAATTCAAGAAGTATTTAAGAGTGGCTGTGGTACTTTGATTTAAATCAAGCCTGTGAATGAGTTGCTTAATAATTAAGACATGAGTTTTACCTGAATTATCTTCCGCTTGTCGTTCACTTAAACGGTGAGTTCTTCTGAACTCAGGAGCTGGACAGTTGGCCTGGCGGGTCACGTTTGCATTTATAAGCATGGGGACCTAAGTTTGGATCCCCAGTACTCAGGTAAAAGGCTGGGTAGGGGAATATGTGTGGCCAGAACTGAGTGACAGAGACAAGAGGATGCTGGGAACTTGCTGGTCAGTCAGCCTAGCCAACCATTGAGTTCTGGATTTAATAAGAGGCCCCATCTCAAAGAATAAGATGAAAGTGATTGATGAAGACACCTCACATTGACCTCTGATCTCTATAGAGACACACATGGGCACAGGCCATATGTGCACACATATACACACCCCCTCCACTTATGTGAAACTATGAATTCACTCTCTCCCTATCCTACAGAATGCCAGCATCTCATACAGACCCAAGTGCATACAACAGTTTTTACTGTTTCTCAAGTGAGTATCACTATGTGATTTAGGTATGTATGAGTTTATTTCATAGTACCAATAGAAATGATTATAATTTTCTGAGTGGATTCTAGGTAGACTTGGAAAAATGGCCATTTTGTAATCAAAATTAATATATAATGTTAATACCTGCTTCTTCTTAGTAAGGCTGTGGAATGCTAGACGAGATTCATTTGCAAGTGAATTCATACTCTTTCTTATCTGTTTTCATTAATTGTGTTTTCTTAGATTGGTGTATACTCACTCATGGATATGAACATTGAAATTCATCTGGAAACATCTATTAAATATAAAATAAAAAATCAAAGAAAATGTGCTTGGTTTAGATGTTCATCCATCTGACATGCTAGAAAAGAAGCAATCTTACAGTCCTTCCTTATTTGCTCTGATTTGCATGTCCTTGGCTTCTTAAAGCTTTAGAAAACACTAGATGGGTACCCACCGGCCATCACAGTGTTATCTGTAATGTGCTATAGCATCACTGAGTCTGGGTACCCATTGGCCATCACAATGTATCTGTTCACGTGCCTTAGCATCACGGAGTCTGTGACTATGCTTTTGGGTGACTTGTTGTATCACAATAGTTTCGGCTAACTGGAGACATTTGGTTATCCCCAAGAAAGTCAGGAACCAGGAACTCTTACAGCATATCTCTGTCCTTGCTTGAATTAAAATCAGAGTCCCTTTACAGTCACAGTGGGACTGTGAACAATGGTGCTGCTGTAAGCGTATCGTGGACCCCTAGGTATAACTCTGCGGAGCAGGGTTCTCTAACAGAACTCTGAAACAAGCAGTAAAGCTCTTTTACTACCTGATACCCTTATTTCAACAAAAGCTGCATTAAGGTTTGCCTAGACTGACAGCCTTTGTGGAAAACTAGCTTTTAAGTAAATACCATAAAACATTCTTAATGCCACTTTAGCATGAGAGGGTCCTCTTCGATGTGTGTGGCCGAACTCGGAGTTGCTTTACCTCCTAGCTCTGAAGCCCGCATGTGGAAGTGATTGTGGGCCATGGGAGCAGCTGCAGACACGGGGTGGAGGCTCGGCACCAACACCCAAAGCTGGTTCTGGGCGCCAAGGAACAATGTCAGTTCTGTTGTCCAGGAATGTATTCTCCACACAGTGGCTTCCTGAGCTGAGAGGCACAGGCAGTAAAAGGCTGAAGGTACAAACAACAGGGATACCTTTGCTGTTCTATGCCGACAAGATTTATTCCTCCCTGGTGCGATTTTAAATGGATGTGCAGTCTCCATTCATCGAATGCAGCAGCCAGTAGGTGATGTTGGCCTGAGGGGTAAATTCACGCACATACAGCTTCGAAACATCAACTCCTCATCTTAAGTAAATGATATGTTGGGATTATAAAGACAAAAGAGAAAAATAAATTACGTGATGTGATTAAATGGTTAATGGCTAAAAGGCACCAGGCAACTGCAGTGCCAGGGGACAATTGTTTTGTCAAGGGCAAAGATCTAAATTGTGTCCTTCCTTCATCAAAATCATTCTCAAAGAAAGCGGTCTGCATGAGTAACACTGGGGTAGCGATGAGCAGCCATCTAGGATATTAGGAACAACTTACTAACATCCTTAATATTTGTTTCCACTTTGGGACTATTCTGGGTGCTGGCAGGTATTCTGACTTAGACCATCTACTTGTCTGTACTGAGTTTTGCTTCCTGCCTCCATGCTGTCCCTTTTTTTTTTTTTTTTTTTTTTTCGAGACAGGGTTTCTCTGTGGCTTTGGAGCCTGTCCTGGAACTAGCTCTTGTAGACCAGGCTGGTCTCGAACTCACAGAGATCCGCCTGCCTCTGCCTCCTGAGTGCTGGGATTAAAGGCGTGCACCACCACCGCCCAGCTCCATGCTGTCCCTTTAAATAAGTTTGTAGTGGGTCTTCGGCAGGGAGGGTGGCTGCTCCCAAGGCTCCTCCAGAGAACTGCATGCACAGGTGGGGTCTCCCAATTAGATTTTTAAGCTTGAAAGATCATCTTCTTTACCTCTAAGGTAAAATATTCCTCTCTAATATTACGGAGCGATTTTCTTATCTGGAATTTCGATTACCGAGGCCATCTGGGAAGCCTGTTGTTCTGTTTTGGAAATAGGTATCTAACTATACGTCTGGAGACTTCTCCTTTCTCCTCTACTTTATGGGCCATATTTTCAAAGTCCAATTTAAAAACATGGAGTGGGTTAACCTCTGCATAAATCCAAGACACCCAAGCTGCTTTCGTTTAGCCCCAGATTTTAGTAGGAAACTTGAAATGGGAAGGTCTTCAGAAGTATTTTTAGGCTGAAGAATAAAAACAGACACACCAAAGGAAGATTTGCCAAGCGTATAAATACATAGGCGTTAAGCCCCCTTCTACATAAACCAAATATAAGTGGAAAGACAATGAGTAAACCGCACACATAAACAGACACAATCCCCAGTGGGTAAGTCATAAAGTTCTGACAGCGAGGACCACATGCCTTTAAAACTCTGGCTTTCTGCTCAAGTAATATGTTTCTCGTCCCAGGTTTACAGTACGCCCACCCCACTCAGCATCCTTGGCACTGTATGCAGCCATCAGTTGTCTACTTTGTGCTTGGGCTCTCTGGTGAATGCAGCTGCTCACAATGAGAAGCTTTGGAGTGACATTCAGACCCCTGACGGGGCTTAGGTTGTAGAAAACAAAGATTTGTAGCTCTTTGGGGGACGTTAGATGTGTTTAAAGCGAAATACCTTCTCACTTCTTTCCAGGACATGCATGTGGGGAGCGAATTTCAGAGCGGGGGAGGGGGGGGAATGTATGCATTGTCTTCCTAGGGTACCAGCGTGTTTTCCAGAGGTCTGGAGAGTAGGTGAGCAATTAGTCTTTGACCCGAAGCCTGAACTTTGCTTTTACAGTGTAAAAATAATGTCAAATAAACACACACACGGAATGTTAACAGCCATTTTTTTCCAGTATCAAATGCAATGACATGTGAAATTATTAATAACTAAAAATCACTGCAAAATGTTATCACTGTTATGGGAAGGAAGGACTTTCCCTGTTCTTTCATGGTGATTGCAAGTTAGGTTTAGAGAAGGTATGTTTCCACCGTACAGAACACTTCTTTTGTGTTTGCTGCCCGGTCTATTGACGTTAGGACTGAATGTATTCAATTTTGGTCAACATAGATTAAGCCATCATTCTGCCAGGATGAATTCCTAGGAGCAGTTCTTTGGAGGATGGCAAGTTGAAAGGCAATGGTGCTTCTTAATAGCCCTCGCACCTTGAACTCTTTCCCCAGTTTCTTTGACTGCTTTGGCATGCAAGGGCCCCTGCTGTGACAAGTGTGTTATTGCTTTGCAGGGAAAGGCGGGAAGCCCAGCAGGGGTCTGTGAACAAGAAAGCCAGTGAATGTGATGGCGACTCCCATGCAGCTGGCCATCCGGTGGCCTTGCTGTGAGTGATTGCCGACAAGCCATCTAAAGTAGTAGCTATTTCCAAGAAGCAGGTGAAATACGCAGCAATTACAAGGACAGCAGCAGAAGGCTTTACAAAGGCAGGAAGGCAGGGCACTTTACCTTGCTTGGAATGATTCAAGGGGTTCAATAGCTTTGCATAGCAATGGAACACTTATTGACAAGAGTTAAAGACTTCTCAGGAAGAGGGCAACTGTTCTCTGGGACAGTCACTGCGTGTGTACACAGTCATTAGCCCCCTGCAGGGAGTGTGAAATTGTCCTGTGTTGGGGGCTGGGTTAACTTGTGTGGCCCTATTACAGGCCCCTTAGCCAGTAGGAGAACAGGTCCTTCCTTGTAATCAGTGGGGCTGGGGCCCCAAATCATTAAAGCAACTGAGTTCCCAAGGCCACTTCTTTACTAGGTGACTTTATTCCTTATGCTGTATAGTTGCATAGTTAGCTACAGAGAGCCACAGGTTCTGAGGCTGAGGAATGAGCATCCCTGAATTGCATCCTTGTCTCTTTCTCCCTCTCATCCTGTCTATGGATGGAGGAGGGGGAGCCACATGTATCTTTTACCTACAGGAATTATTTTACATTATTTGAGAATATATAATTTAATATAAAGGAATGCAGGTAATTTTCCTGAGACAACATGTTTATGACCTTATAACAATGAGACTTTGGGCTTGGTTTCCGAGTCATTTTCCATCGTGTCAAGAGAAAGAGAAAAACTCCTAAGGGAACCATCAGCAAGTCTGATTAGCAGACCCAGTGTCTGGGGTTGATTGGGTGAAACCCACATAAAAAAAGCAAAAAGCGGGGACTTAGAAAGGTTAAGTGAACACAAAGGTTCATTTAATTAAGCTGCCATGGCTCCACTTTAACGAACAATATCAAGCAGTTGATTTGATCACCCTTCTGGAGCCCTGGTTTCTCTGCCCGGAGATAGCGAACAATGCCGGCCTAGGAGGAAAAGAACCTGGAAACAATCTAAGCACCATAAGCCAGGGAGGAGGTACGTAAGCGACAGCACTCTGGTAGTGTGGTGCAGTGCACAAGGTTTAAAAATAGAGAGGGGCATATGTGCTGGTGTGGAAACGTCTAAAAATATTAGGCGGATAAAAGCAAGATGTTGAACAATGTGTATATTAAAGTTTCTTTTGTGAAGGTAATAAAAGTGCATGGGACTTGGGTGTGGCAGTGTGCTCCCAAGAAGAGAAAGAGGACACTTAGACACACACAGAGCTGATGCTGGATGGAAAATTCAAGGTGAGGTGGAAGTTTTTTGTTGTTGTCGTCTTAAAATGTTGTTTTTCTCTGTTCAAATTTTCTATCCTGGACTGTGTATTATGTACATGATTTGATTATAGAGTGTTCAAATCTTTTTTCTTTTTGCATTTAACTATTTATTTTGATGTGTATGTGTGAGCGTGCATATGTGCATTGCATGCATTGGGAATGTGCATGTGTAGGTGATGTGTGTGTACAGCCATGTATCCCATGCTGTGAAGGTCAGAGAGTAACTTCCAGGGATTGCCTGCTTCCTTCTCTGCTGTGAATTCCATATTGAACTCAGATTTGGCAACAGGTACCCATCTTGTCAGTCTTCAAAAATTTTCTGATCAAGAAATTAAGATCTGAGTTTGGTACAACAACAACTTAAGTGACTGTGTGGGTACAAAATAAAATGGGAGCGAAAATTCTAGATTTCTTATCTCTGTTTTTTGAACATATTATATTTTATATTATAACAGTTACAATCTATTAGATACCATTTATGTTATGACATTTAAATAAAGTCTCTACTGTTGCTGGTTTTTTTCTCCTCTTTTTCCTCTGAGTTCATGCTCAGGAGAGTCTTGGAGATAGATCACTAGATCAGTAACTAGCCAAGCGAGAAGCCAAGTGATGGCCACAACTGATGGATGGCATGGATGGCGGGCTGCTTATTTGATCTCTCAGGGCTTCTAAGTTCCTCAACTATTTACCGGGCTCTAGATAATCAACAGAATCTCTGTAGCTCTGAATTTGCATATCCGTTTGCCTGGGAAGTGGTTTTACCTCCAAAGCCAGAGTGTGAAGTGGTGGGCTGTTCAAGAGTTCAAAGACAAAAGGGAGGAAATGCCTTCAGGCTTGAGGTTAGGAAACAATCCCCCCCCCCCAAACCCCAAACTGCTCCAACCCACACATTCCATTTCCCAGTCAGCACTTTCTCACAAGGGCTCCATTGAAGCAGAACCCTACTGATGTGATGTCTTTCCCCAAACACCGTGATGGTCATGGCCTACATGTCCCTCCCAAACACCAGGGTAATAACAGGAAAGCATGGCTTGTTTATGTAGTTTTGTTACATTCATTTATTGTGCAGATGTGAGGAGAGGGGTTAGATCTCTTTCTACCCCAGGGGTCCTGGAGGCTGAACTCTGATTCTTAGGCTTGGCAGTGAGAGTCTGAACTCACTGAGCCTTCTCACCAATCCTATTATTTATTTGTTTTGGGTCATGAAACAGGGTCTCCAATTGCCCAGGCTAGGCTTAAACTGAACTTGTTATATACCCAAGGTTGGTCTTGAACTCCTGATCTTCCTGCCTCTACTTCCCAGGGACTATGATAACAGAACTGTGTCATAATACTTGCCCCTTTATTTTTCAGGAGGAAAAAAAAAACTTTTTTTGTGTTCATTAGATCAAACCTAAGGACCCGGCATGCTAAGCATGTGCTCTAACACTGAGCCCTACCTCCAGCAAGCATAGTAAGTTCTTTGCTCTAAGATTAATGTGAGGGACTGGAGAGATTTACCAGTGGTTAAGTGTGAGCTGTTCTTTCAGGGAACTCAGGTTCAGTTTTCAATATTCATATCAGGAAGCTCGCAATGGCCTGAAACTTCCACTCCGGGGATTCCACAGTCTTCCCTGGCCTCCACAGGCATTGCAAACATATGGTGCACATGCAAACAGGTTGCATGCATGCATGTATGCATGCACGTGCACAAGTAAATTTTAAAAAGTTGAAGTATTTTAAATGAACGTTTTATGATGTGGAAATAAAGACTTTTATTTAACTAAAACTTTTGAGACAGAAAGATCTCTGAAACAAAAGGCCTATTGAACCATTACGATGCCAGGTAGAAAAAAACGAAAGACTGAATTTGGGGTAATATCCTAGAAATCGAAACAGACAGTAGACAAGAGCTATGGACATTTTTTGTAAGCTTAGTGGGAAGGAAAGTATTATAGCCAGGATGGCCTACAATTAAGCGGGTGAAACCACACATAGTGTGTAATGTAGGGGAGGGAGGGTAACCTATGTTGATTGCTTAGGCTTTTAAGCAGAATGCCATGGTGCCTGTGGTCATCCTCCTGCAGATTTGAGTTTATGTTTCTGTTCATTTAGAAATGTGAAGCAGTGTGGGCTCTATGGTTTTGCCTGAAGAGCTTTTCTTTCCTCTCCATCCTGTCACTCCCGTCTTTCCTCTACACCCAGACCCAGAGAAAAACATCTCTTTTCATGTGTAGTTCTTATGAAGGCTAAACAGCACAAAAGGGCATGAGCCAATGGTGATTGGCTGAGGAACTCCCTGTAATACCTAAGTTTCAGATTCTTCTTGACATCCCTTGCAGCAGGATCCCGCTGGATGTTTCCAGAACCTCCAGCCATAGCATTTAAACTGTGGATTCAAATGTCTAATGTAATTAAGAGAAACATAGGTTAAATATAGATATATCTAGCATATAAATTAGATGCAGGTAAATGGAGAGAATTTACTTACAGTTTGGGTCAAAATTGGAGAGAGCGAAATCCCCAAATTTTTTTTTAATATTTATTTATTTATTATGTATACAATATTCTGTCTGGGTGTATGACTGCAGGCCAGAAGAGGGCACCAGACCCCATTACAGATGGTTGTGAGCCACCATGTGGTTGCTGGGAATTGAACTCAGGACCTTTGGAAGAACAGGCAATGCTCTTAACCACTGAGCCATCCCTCCAGCCCCCCGAAATCCCCAAATTTGACTGTGTAGAGAGCTATAATTTCTGAAAAGACGAAGGAAGAGGCATGTGAAAATGGTCCTTCACCTGGGAGAGGAGTCTCTCCATGAATCAGGCCTCTAGTCCTGACAGCTGATTTTCATCCAGTACATCATTTCCTGGGAAAATTCGAATTACTGGTTCTGCAGCATATGAGTTCAGAATTGCTAAAGGAAAAGGGGATATTTTGACTTTCTAGGCTCTGTGGCTCACTTTGGGGATGAGAAGCCCTGACTCCCATGACTTGCTTCCAGAAAGTGGAGTTCTCATGCTCCTGACTCATGTAGGGAAGGCGGAGGGAGAAAGAGGCAGGAGACTGGAGAATGAGAGAATGTTGGAGAGACCTTACTTTGGGTTTCTTGAGTCCCCTTTTTAGTTCCTAGTTCTCAGTTTGGGCACACCGCTATCCCTTACATTGAGATATTAGTGTGCTCAGCCCCACAACTTCGTTTCTTATGCAAAGGAATTATAGAGGAATGAAAAACACTTTTAAAATTTCATATAATGAAAGACAGATTTTAGAAAAAAGCAAGATAACAAATCCATTCAACACAAGTTTGATGTGCTACAGGAGGCTTCAGGAAAGGAGCCCCAAAGAAATGGAGGACGTTGCATGTTTCCTGCAAGGCTTCGTGAAGAGTGGGTACCGGTGCTGAGGAATGGCTGGACAAAGAGGTTTATGAGCAAATCCCATCAACCAGAGAGATCTTTAGCACGACTTGTTTGTTCAGACTCTCCTTTGTGTGTCTTCCGGCACCAGAATGTTCTTTTCCTCTGGGTGTAGGGAGGGCAGTTCCAGAAGGACTTAAGGTCTAGGACAAGAGGAAGCGGGAAAAGTCCTTGTGGATTTTATGGTCTGCTCTAGAGGGCTATAGGTGAGAGGAAGGCAAGAGAGGCCTTTGGGGTTTTGCTGTTTGCTTTTTCTTTTCTTTTTAAACAATTATTTTATGTATATGGGTGTTTTGCCTTCCTCTATGTGTCTGCACCATATCCATGTAAAGCCCATGGAAACCAGAAGAATGTGTCAGATCCCCTGGACCTGGAGTTATGGCTGGCTGTAAGCTACTAAGTGGGTGCTGAGACTTGAACCTGAATCTCTCCAAGAGCAGCTAGTGTTCTTCAATGCTGAACCACTGCTCCAGCCCCTGCTTTTGCTGTTGGGTCAAGTCATAAGGTGGCATAGTTGGAACTACATGTCCTGGACATGTCCAAGGAGAACATATAACCCAACAGTAGCTGCCAGAAGGAAACAGGCCTGTGCACTGGGGCTTCTCTTGTTGTTATGTATTGTGTATTGGTTACTTTATTGTTGTGACAAAATGTCTGGCCAAAGAAGCTTACAGAAGAAAGGGTTTATGTTGCCTTATTGTTTGAGAGCATGGTCCATCATTGTGGGAAAAGCATGGTGGCAGGAGCTGGAAGCAGCTGGTCACATTGTATGTGAGGTCAGGAGTCAGTGGACGATGGGTGCTGATGCTCAACTCACTTTCTCTTTCTGCAAAGTCTAGATATCCACATTTAGGGTGGATCTTCCTGCTTTAACTAACCTCATCTTCTAGATAACTCCTCACCGATATGCCCAGACGCTTGTTTCTTATGCTCTTGGATCCTGTGAAGCTGACAATGTTTTTCATCCTAGGCATACACTCATGAGTGTTGGTTTCCTTAGCTGAGGGGGAAAGTTTATAGCAATAATCCTTCTTTTAAAAATTACATTTGTTTCTTTCCTTATTTATTTATTATTTATTGTGAGTGTATGTGTTCATATATGCACATATGTTTGTGGAAGTCAGAGGGAAACTTGTAAGAATCAGTTCTCTTCTTCCACTGTTGGGGTCCCAGGGATCCAATGAGGTCATCGGACTTGGTGGCAAGCATCTTGACCTACTGAGACATGTCATCAGCAAAGCATTGATCACTGAGCGATCAAGCACCAGTCAGCCATTTGATAAGCACTGTTCTGTGGAATGACAGCTTTGGGAAGCTGACTGAATTTGTGTATATGGTATCTAGAAGGAGTATGTCTTACTTGGGTTTCAATTGCTCTCATAAGAACAATGACCACAAACAACGCGGGGAGGAAAGAGTTTATTTGGTTTATGCTTCCACATCCCAGTCTGTCCCTGTGGGATGTCAGGGCCGAAACTCAAGCAAGACACTGGAGGTCGGAATTGAAGCAGAGGCCATTTGAGGAGTATATGAACTGTTCCTCGCGGCTCCCTCAACCTGCTCCTCATACAACCCAGGACCACCTGTCTAGGGATAGTACAGTTCACAGTGGGCTGGGTCCTCCCACATCGGTCACTAATCAAGAAAATGTCCTAAAGATTTGCTGTAGATCATCTGAAGGCATTTTCTGTGTTGAGCTTCCTCTTCCTAGATAACTCTAGCTTATGTCAAATTGATAAAAGGCCACCCAGGAGGAAAAGACTCATTGTCCTCTTTGAACTTAGTTTCTTCAGAAACAACAAGTAGAGTATTCTGTTGCCATTGTTACTTCCCAGCTTATTCAAAGATAAGTCCCTGCATCTGCTGTGAGACTTCATTAGAGACAGAGCAATGTGTGACCTTCAGCCTAGAACAGGTCAGCAAGCACCACGGGGACCTAGGACCTGGCATTCACCATTCGTGTGATTTTGCTCTCTAAGCAAAGTGGAGCTCATGAGGGGCCAACAGACTACTGTGTTCATGAATCTAGGAAGTTAACATTTAAAACACTGTGATTGTTTTTTTTTTTAAATATTTATTTATTTATTATGTATACAATATTCTGTCTGTGTGTATGTCTGCAGGCCAGAAGAGGGCACCAGACCTCATTACGGATGGTTGTGAGCCACCATGTGGTTGCCGGGAATTGAACTCAAGACCTTTGGAAGAGCATGCAATGCTCTTAACCACTGAGCCATCTCTCCAGCCCAAACACTGTGATTGTAACAGCAGTGAAAGCAAGAGCGGAGCTCTAGGAGCCTGCAACTACTGTTTTATAACCCGACAACCTGATGAGAGTCGTTCCCACCATCTCATAAACTGTAACTGCCCTTTTTATTAAGAGATGGACTCAGGAGAATGAACTATGTCTCCAAATCCTCTTCATTTCTTATTGTATTTAAGAGATGGACTTTTGTCATACAGGACAAACTGTCCCTGAATGTGTGATATACTTCCCTTTCTCCAGTAGTTGTGATCCCAGGTGCATGACAGTACCTGGTCGTAATCCTTTTATGACCAGATTTTTTTTTTTTTTTAATGTAACAAGACTTTGTGCAGCTGGGAGATGACTCAGTGGGCAACGGCACCAGTCCTCAAGCCCGACAACTTGAGTTCAGCTCCCAGGACTCATATGGTAGAAGAAGAGACCATTAACCCCAGCTAAGTTGTCCTCTGATGTCACACAGTGGCATGGTATGTGTAGATGCCACCAAAACACATATACAAAATAAATAAATAAAAAGTTAGCGAAACATTTAAAGTCGTTGCTAGCATTTTTCTTTTACTTGGGTCATTGTGATGAATTGTGCTACTATTTATGGAGAACAGGCATGCTGTCTTTAGGTCCCTCAGGGACTAGCACTCAGCCTATGAGAAGACAGAGAAAGGGGAGCCTTGTGATTTGCTAACTGGCTGTGGTGTAGTGATGGTGGCCCATCACAGGGTGTGAGAAAAGCCCAGACTTTCCCTGCAAAATCTGTGTATGACGCTTTGCGTCTCTAGGACAGAGGTTCTCAACCTATAGGTCTCAACCCCTTTGGGGGTTGAATATCAGATGTTCCTTATATCAGATATTTATATTACGATTCATACCAGCAGCACCATTGCAGTTATGAAGTGGCAATGCAGTCCTCTTACGCTTGGGGGTCACATCACCGCAACATGAGGAACTATATTAAAGGGTGGCAGCAATGCGAAGGACCAACTGCTCTAGGAGCTGTGCCTTTGAATTAGATAACTGTTTATTTCTTCGGCTCGGGGACTTGTTTCACTTGGTGCACGACTGGTATCTCGGAACTTCTTGATTTTCCAAAGTCTTCCTCCAAAGTGATTCTAAGAAGTCCCACCTGGCTTTGGCTCTGCAGTGGGTGTTCTCATTTCCCTTCCTCTGACCCCAAAGCGTCTATAGGCTGTGCCACCATGCCTGGTTTATGTACTAGTGGGGACCAAGTTTAAGGCCCCCGTGCGTGCCTGGAATGGCTTCTCTACCAACTATCATCTCCCCAGTCCCCAGTTCAAAGATTTCTGGTTAAGTCCACAGAACTAGAAAATACAACCAGAAATCAGGCAGATTAATAACTTGGTTCCTGATCGGAGAGATCTCAACGGTGTGGCTCCTGGGACCATCTCCAGCAGATTAGGATGGAGAGTTGCTGCCAGCGCGGTGGTGCTCCGCAGCAGACGCCTGGCTTCAGCTGTGTGAGGTCTCAGGCTCTTGGGGGAGATGCGCATATGGGTGGAAGCTGCGCTGTGAGGCAGAACTCCCACAGCGAGCTGCCCCCCCCCCCTTCCCGGCTGGGGAATTCCCACAAGCTCCCACAGTCTTAGAGGCATGGCCTGCCAGAGGCAGGACCCTCTGCAGGGACCCGAAGTCTGTACAACACCTGTTAGCTGGGCGAAGCAGTGGTCTGTGGCTGCATGGAGCCCACCTGCGGCCGAGAGAGGGCCTGTCTGCACAGAGTAGCCTGTGTGAATCTTGGCTACTGTTGAAAGCCTAGTTTGCTGATATGTCACAGGGCAGAGCAAATAAATAAATAAATAAATAAAGCCCGTGAAACAGGCCATGCCCCTTCCCCAAGTGGGTGTTCCCCATGGTTGGCAACAGACTGTTCTCCCACAGTGACAGGATACGTGGGTTAGAAACATTCACCCAAATTTAAAGTTCAGTGGTCCTGGGTCATTTAGAGCTAATGTCCATGGTCACATAATCTCATTAAGTGTTCACATCTTTGAGTCAGCTTGGTGAGAAACGGCCCGGGGATGGAGGCGGGGGCGGGCGGGGGCGCTCTTTAGAACTTTCCTAGGTTTGTTTTTAGCTTGTAAAGCATCTTCCCTCACAATTGCACTAAGTGACTGTCTCCAATGACACAGTTTACATGTTAAATGCCTTCTAACCTATTTTCCTCTGCGGGTCTTGTCTTTCAACCAGCCTGGGGTGTAGGGTCACCCGCAGTAGAGCTGGGCTTTGTTTGACTGGAAGCCGGCCCAGGACCATGGACAAGTAGCTGGTTTAAAAAGGGTAATCTGGCTGTGTCCTGCAGGCAGCCACTTTGATCTCTTGTACTAATAATCACAATTGTCAGAAAGTGGGGGGTGAGGGTGGGGTCTTCACCGGAAGTCAGGGTTTTTGCTGAAAGATGTGAGGCTCTAGTCTGCTGCTAATTATCTGCCTACAATTAAGAAGTTTTGAGGCGGATGCCTCCAAACCTTTAATACAATTCAGTTGAATGCCCCATCCTGCGACCTGTTTGTAATTGACTTCCCCCTCTTCCTTCTTCAAAGCAGGGCCCTGCCAAAGCCACCAGCTACTGACTTTGAAGCTCCCTGGCAAATGAGAAAAAACAAAAGCCAAAAGTCAAGAGCTTTCAACCACATATGTTTTAGGCCAAATTCACAAATGCTTCCTTTTTTTCCTTGTTTTCAAAAGGTTACCTTTAGTGAGCTCTTTGATCTGGAAAAACAAAAACAGAAACTAAGACACCCCATATTGATTTTTAAAGAAAAATCATATTTAACAATGAGCCTAATTGCCGAGGCCTGCTTTTTTCCCCCCATTTTTTTTCTTCAAGATTGAAGTTTAACATTTCTGATAAATATAGAACAACAGGTCAGCATTTTTTTTTTCTTTTCACCTTGTCACATAATGGGCTGTTACATAAAGGTTCTGTGACACGTCATGGAGGGAAGTGACCTTTACTGAGCCCTCTGAATAGCAGCTGGGTCCAGTCTCCGGGTTCAGGTCTGTCCTCGGGCAGCATGGCAGCGTCAGCCTATAATCACCCTCAATGTACTATTTATTTTTATAGTTTGGAAATAAGCCCTCATAAATTGATATTAAATTGATTTATCAAGTCAGACATATGTGAAGAATGTTTTCAAATTTATTGAAAAAAATAAAGCACCCTACTCCATTGCACATTGAATATCTTGTTTTGAGAACATGCTCAGAAAAATGCTCAAAACTGAAAGAAAACAAAACAAAGTACTTTTCAAAAAAAGTATCAAGAAAATGTTTAGATAGAGTGTTTACCTAGCAAATGTGCTGCCTTGAATTTGATTTCCATTTTGTACAAACAGGTGTGGTGGTGCCCACCGGTAACCCCTGCGTGCAGGAGCAGGAGGCAGGGCCACCAGAAGTTCAAGGCCATTCTCTGCAGCAAAGCTAGTTCAAGGATAATCTAGGCTCTGAAAGATTCCTCCTTAAACAAACCAAACCAACCAAACAAACAAAAAATCAAGAAGACTGAAACATCTTGATTTCTTCAGGACTAGAAGCCTGGGTAGCTGATTGCACTTAAGGCCCATTCACCCATCTTCCGGTCAAAGGTGACAGCTGCTTCCTTGTCAGAATGGCCTTCTTATCCATAGAACAAACAAAATACTTAGATTGTAAGGGAAGAAAAAAAGGCTTTCCTTTACTCATTCTTAAAGAAGGGTAATGAACAAAAGAAGAGAAAGCAAACAGAAGTGTGTGTGTGTGTGTGTGTGTGTGTGTGTGTGTGCGCGCGCTTTACATATGCATATGGGAGAATTCAGAGTTGAACCAACCATTCAGAGTGCTGAGAATTTGACTGTTTGCAGCTCATTTACAAAGGAATGGTGCATTATCTTGACACAGTGAGACAGAGGAAAAGAAAAGGCTTTTGAGCTTTGGGGGAGGAGGGAGAGAGGGGATGAACTATTGGAAGGCAAGTCCATGGGAGGGCAATGGTAGGAGCAGTGTACTTAGCAAGCTTTGTTTTGCGGGCCGTCAGGGGTGCTCACTTCGGGGCTCAGGGTGCAGAGTTGGCTCAAGGGATTAAATTCTGCCCCCCTTAGTAGAGAAGGGAGGAAATAATACATTGTGATCCCTGTCTATTTTCAGAAGAATAGGCAGAGGACAGAGTTTTCCTTGTGTGTAGCTGTCCCAGTGACTTAGCGCAAAAGTGGCCTACTCTGGAGGAACAAGAGCCGGGGCGGCAGCGTTTACTGGGGTATCAGTCATGTTTACAGTTACAAACCTCCCATCCTCTTCTCCATTTAAAAAATAATTAGGGCCTTTTCTACTTTGTTTCCTTTGGCATGATAAAAATACTCTGACAAAGCAATTTGCAGGAGAAAGGGTTCATCTTATATTTATTTATTTTTGATTCGGGGTCTTACTGTATACCCCTGGCTGACCTAAATCTTACTATGTAGATCAGGCTGGCCTTGAACCCACCAAGATTTGTCTTCTTCTTCATCCCAGTGCTGGCATTGAAGGCCTGTGCCACCAAGGCTACAGGAAAAGTTTTTTTTGTTTGTTTGTTTATTTGTTTTGTTTTGTTTTTTAGCTCATAGCTCATCACGGCAGGAAACTCACAGCAGCTGGAGCTTTTGACTCAGAGGGATTTGGAGAATTTAGGCTTAGGTGAGTCAAGATGAGATCTGCTGACTCACATTGCTGTAGACACTATGTGTATATCAGTCTGTCTAAGCATCCAGCCTGAATGTTCCTGGAATTAGGGAGGGAAGGTGTCCTACCTCTGTTCCTATTCTATAGTCTAGGTGTTGTGATAATAATGGGGTCCCCGGTAATGGGCTCTCAGAGTAAGACCGCATGGTCAGATCTGCAATGGCGGCAAATGGCGGGGGCAGCGGCAGGGAGGCGGGAACATGAAATCAGACGGATATTAAAGTTAAGCATTTATTAGATGGATTATGGAGGGAAAGAAGCAGAAGAGGAGAGAAAAGAAAAGAAGGAAAGACAGAAGTGAAGGAAGAGAGAGAGGGAAGAAGGGAATGGGAGAAGGTCGTCTGCCTCTCCCGAGAGCAGGGGACAGAGAGATTGAATTGAACCGGGAACTCCAGGTTTCTTGCTTGAAGAGGAGGAGTGGGCATGGCTAACTTAAAGTGACAGGAATTCATTATACTAGGTAAGTTCCTAGATGAATTTTTCCCCCCCTGGTAAACATATAAGTCCCATTGTTAGGATTATGCTGACCTTCCCTGTCACCTGACAAGATGAACCCAGACAGTACCCTGTCCCTTTAAGAGATAAGCTCTGACCATTCCTACTCTCTCCCTTCTCTCCAAGGCAAGCTGGTCTGCCCCTCACCCACCCACCCACTTACAGGCACCATTCTTCTGAAAAGGCAGCTCTCTGTCTCTCTCTCTCTCCTCTCCTTTCCTTCTCCTCTCTCCTCTTCCTTCTGTCTCTCTGTCTCTCTCTCTTTCTTTGGCTTTCCTTCATACTCTCCCAATAAGCTCTAAATGAACTCTTCATACCCAAGTTCTCTCTGAATGATGTATTCTCTCCCTGCTTGTTTTTCTCACCTGCCATGGTACCCGCTGAAGACATCTTTCACCCATAACTTTTAGAATCATTCATTCAATATTTTTACACTCTTTGAATATTAGGCTTTCCTCTAGAGGTAGTGGATATAGTAGCAAACAAAATAGGAAAGATCAGCCTCTTCTCTTGGGCATGGAGAAAAATGAATAGACGAGCCAAAGTAAATATCATTATATGTGTTATAGAGACGTGAAGCAAGGGAAGGCTGGAGAATAGGGACAGGCAGGACGGTGATAATGCCTTAGATGATGCGGAAGGCCATATTTATTGGAGACTGTATTAAAACCACTCCAATCCTGTGCTATAGTTTCCGTGCTAGCTAACATGGACTCAACCTAAGCATTATATAAGATCTTCATGGGAAAGAATGTTTTTAATTTCATAAAAAGAAAAACAGCTCAACAACTAAAGGCAATGGGGAAATGAAGTATGGCCGAAGAGTGTTCTCCTAGCATGCTCAAGGCCCTGAGTTCAATCCCCAGCACTGCAAAACAAAAGCAAACAGGAAACCTAAGGCAGGCAGGTCACAGGACTGGATCCAGACCGCATCACCATTGATAGACAATTAGGGCTAGCATGTAGGTTTCCTGACTGCTAGAATTCTCTCACACTGTTTGGGAGCTCACAGAAGTTGGTCTGTTCCACCTTGACTGGAGGTCAGAGAGTTCAGGCCTATTCTTGCTCCTTCAAGGTGATTGACAAGAGGTTCAATGGAAGGTGTGAGTACTAACAAAGATGTCTTGACCTAGGGTGTGGTTGTGGTTACTTCCTGTTTTGGGTATTAAGATGGCCCACAGAGGTGGATCTGTTCCACCTTGACTAAAGGTCAGAGAGTTCAAGCCTATTCCTGCTCCTTCAAGACCTTGACAGGTGGTTTGACCCAGGGAGTGGCTGCCTACAGGATACTTGGCCTAAAGTGTGGTCCCTGCATGTCCTACCTAAACAACAGAATACTTAACTCAGGGTGTGCTTCAGGTATTAAAGAGGTAATTGCTCTATTTCCTTTGTATCTCTGTTTCTTCTGCCTAAAATTTCTAACCCATATACCCCTACCCTAGAATGTGCAAACCTCATGGAGACTGAATAGACATCACCCTAACATGGGATCCCGACAAAACTACATGGACTTTATCTCCATGAATCATGTGACTCTGCAGATCTAACAGTAAGACTGAGCCTCCCTGCCTTCTGCAGAAGGCCAGAGGACTCAAGGCAGAGAGACAGACATGTTTTTAGTGGTTTGAGCAACATTCCATGGATGTGATATTATGGGAAGTATGGAACTAAGGATACAGCTTGTTACAAATGTATAGAATGTGGGTTAGGAAACAGGGAATCAAGCAAATTTTAGCTATTGCTGTAAAACTGAATGCATGTTGTTTCCAGCATAGATTTTTCTCAGGGAACTAAACAGCTCTGTGCTGTGGCATTTCTTGTAAAGAATTATAAAGGGCTTGACAGGCTGATGATTCTCAGACCACATGTGCCATGGAAACTTGGCCAGGTTAGGTTAAATGAAAACCTTCCTTTGGTATTATTCTCAACAATTTACTGCTGTGGAATGACCCTCTTATACACTGTAAATATTTGTAACTTGATTTGGTTTAATAAAAGCTGATTGCCCAGTAACTAGGTAGGAAGTACAGGCAATGTAACCAAACTGCGGATGATGGAAAGGAGAAGGGGAGAATTTGGAGTCACCAGCCAGATGCACAGGGAGCAGTAGATGAACATGCCATGCTAATAAATGTATCATCATATGAGAGAGTATAAACAAGGAAAATGGGTTAACTTAAAATGTAAGAGCTAGTTAGTGATAAGCCTGAACTATTGGCTGAGCATAGATAAATTATGTTAAGCCTCTATGTGATAATTTTGGAAGTGGTTGCTGAGTGTTTAGGAACAGGTAGGTAGGACAAAAAACCATCTTATCACAGTTTTCTTCTGAGTCTTTAAAATAGGGACTGGAAATCAGAGACCTGGCTGTAAGCAAAGCTACTCAAGCACACATGCTGGAATAGGCTGCCCTCACTACCTGCTTGTACCATCATCGTTGTCTCTCTCCTTGGAAAAGTGCTCACATATTTGAAAAACAACAATAGTAGTTGTGTTTTATCATAGAAACAATTTGTACTAAATGTAGAAAATTTAAAAAATTATTGAATACAAAGGAATGTAAAAAATTACATTCATCTATCTATTATCTATCTATCAATCATCTATCTGCCTATCATTTATTGAGTGTGCTTGGGGAAAGATCAGGCTCAGGGTCAAAGACTGTTAGCTGCTGTCCTGCTCCTAGGAGGATAATCATTAGTAAGTGGTATACAAAAATCCTAGTAATGAAGACTGGCTGGGCATGGTGGTACATACCTTTAATCCCAGGAGGCAGAGTCAGGTGGATCTCTGTGAGTTTGAGACTAGCTTAGTGTCTACAGAATAAGTTTCAGGACATCCAGGGCTACACAAAGAAACCCTGTCTCAAAAAATCAAAATATAAATAAATAATAAATAAACAAAACTACTTTTATCTGGTTTTATTTGAATTTTACTAGTGATATAATTATCATATCACTTGAAGTTCTATTTACTTCCTACAACATCTCAGTTACAACAGTCCTGTGAAATAACTATTGCAACTGTTATTTTGCCGCAGAAGTAATGGGAATTCTGGGGATTATCCTTCCCATTTCCTTTTTCACCAGATTGTCTTATCTCAAACTGTGTAGCACAGTTTATTCATAATCTCTACGTTAATAGTTTGTCAGCATTCATCTCATCTCTCAGCTTAAACGTCTATAGACAAGCATATACTTAACCCATCACTTAGATCTCCAGGATCCCAGTGATTTGCAGCCCAGAACTTTGTGTGCTCTGCATTGGGCAAAGGAGGATTCACACCTGTACCATCACGACTTTGGTCCAAGGTTCCTGCTTTGCTGCTCGCCTGCAATCCACACTAGACCTTCTTGAGTTTACTCACTATACAGCAGTCACTATACAGCATTTCAAAATGCAAATGCTATGATGTTGGATTTCTCTCTGTATGCTGTGATTACCATTAATGAATAAAAAGACTTTCTTGGTCTGTTGATAGGGCAGAACTTAGGTAGGTAGGGAAAACTAAACTGAATGCTAGGAGGAAGAAGGCAGAGTCATAGAGAAGCCATGGAGCCCCTGCTGGAGACAGACATGCTGAAACTTTGCTGGTTGGCCACAACCTCATGGTGATGCACAGATTAATGGAGATGGGTTAAATTAAGATGTAAAAGTTAGCAAATAAGAAGCTAGAGCTAATGGGTCAAGCAGTGATGTAAATAATATAGTTTCTGGGTCATTATTTTAAGGTCTAAGCTTCCGGGTGGCCGGGAAACAAGCGGATCCTTTCAACAATGCTATTCTCCAACAATCAGTTCCTAGCATTTGCCTTTGCTCTGCTCTTTGAGTAAAGGCTAGAATCTTTAAGAAGTCCTGCACAGCTGATCCTGAGGGTCTGTACCCATCCCCCAACTTCAGGTCATACAGTGCTCCCCATATTCTGCACCCAATCATACATCTCTTCAGTTCACTCAACTGAACCTCTGTAAAGCTTTGCTTTTGTGGATCTCCCTGACCACATCAATCTTCCCATCTTAGTACCACCCTGGGCTTTTTTTTTTTGTAGCAATTCTTATAATCAATTAAAAGTTATACCTATTTAAATAGTTCTCAGATTCAAAATGATAATTTCATGTAGACTACAAGCTTCATGAAAACAAGAAGCATTTTCTTGCCTCTGCCATTATGTCTTTATTCCTAGAGTGTAGCATTGCACATATTTATTAATAACTATGTATTAGATAGATGACTTATTACATAGCTTATATTGGCAATAGTTTATATTGGTAATAACTAGCAAAAATGGAACCAAGAATATTTCTGCTACATAATAACTTCAGGAAGTTAGAAAGCTAAATACATAAAGCACACACAGACACACACATACACATGAGATATATGTGATTTCTCCCGACCATTTCCCCTAGCAGGTGACTGCCACTGTGTTGCATTACTTCTCTTTGCTCCAACCATGCTGTCTGTACCCACAAAGGGAAGGCTTTGACTGCTTGCTGAGAATTTAATAGTCACACCATCGTTTTGGTTCTCACTTCGGAAGCAAATCTATCTTATTATTAATATCTAAGCCATGGCTTGGGTACTGTGGGGAGAGAAGGAAGAAGGAAGCACGAAGGGAATATGGAGAGGAGCAAGCAACGTGTCAGTGATAGTGAAGGCAGGTCTTGCAACATTGGATGCGGTATGTGCAAAGAGCAGATAAGAGCTAGAGATTCTGATTAAATATTCAGAAAAAGACTTGAAAAATTCTTTAACTCAGCCTTCTCATTCTACCGATTTCCTTGAAATGGCCGAGGTCCCACCTGTGGGCCTTCAAAACTCCAGAATTGCACAGGTCCCCAGCAGAAATATTTATGTAGCCTGTCAACAAATACTGATTGTCTCTCCCACATTCCCCAGTTATTTTGTATGAGGAACACAGGGAAAGGACAGAGAATCCTGTGACTCCTCCCACCCTGCCCCATGGCATGTTTCATACAATGCTTTATGGTTGCAAAAACATGTGTGTGTGTATCCTGCAATTCTCACAGAGCCTTTGAGGGAGACAGGGCAGGAGTCTCAGTCACATGCTGGATTGGAGACACACCCAGGAAAATTTCACAGCCTGCCCAAAGCCACAAGCTTGTGAATGTCAGATCTGACACAGATTCCTGGACTTAGAATTTGGCACTGCGTCCATGCCCTCTTGCTGTCCAAAGAGGGCTGTGTTAAGTGTGAAACCTTAGGCTGAGGTCTACAAAATCTCTATGAAGTTTCCCACAGGGGAGGCTTCCCTTCCAAGTTTCAGAGTGAATGTAGACCCTGATTTGCAGTGACTCTGATCCCTCCTCGGCTCAGCCTTTCCCTTCCTCAGCATCAGGCAAGATGCCAGATCTCATGGTGCAGTGGTTCTGTGGCGGGTTCAGCAGGGAGCATTGGATTAAGCTTCTTGTATGGACAGCAATTTTGTCTTGTGAACACACACAAAGCTGGCCTTATGCATTCTTTCCATACCTGGGAGGATTAGACTAGATTTCTATTTGCTAACTGATCTATCTGATACACATATCATAACCACAGGGCTGTGGCTCCTTTGAAATTAATGTCCTCTCACCCTTCCATTTCAATTACTTGCTGCGTTTTGAATCTGTTTTTCTTTTCAGTGCCCATGAAAAGGTATTTGTTTGCCCGCTTTTGGATAGCTGTGCCGTCATTTTCTTTCCTTTGCTTGACATGGGTTCAATGTCTTGTTTCTGTCTGCTCTTCCAGCTGCTGACCTGCAGGTACTTGGATGGAAGAAGCCTCCTTCCACTCAGGCAGTGCTCCAAGTCCCACCCCAGACACAGACGCGTTCACACATAAACACACACAAACACCGCAGAGTACAATAGTTTGACGTACAGGATGCTCTGTAGGGCGGCCAGCTCTCTTCCACCCACAGACCTCTGCGGGCCGGTTCAGGGCAGCAAAACTGGCTGTGGTCCATGCGAATCAGCATCCCGGAAAAGGAAGGTCTGGGCGAAGAGGAAGGAATATCCCATACTGAGGAAGAAAGATTAGGTTTGTTCTGTACGACTGCCTGGGGATGACTTCCAGGTTTACAATGCGCTGCAGCTCTTAATTTAGCCTGCTATCGGTCTAAGATTACTAAACTGTATTTAGAAGAAAGACACATTCATTATTGTTATTAAGTAATCTAATTTTAGAACTATTACCAGAATAAAACTTGGGAATATAATAATATTTAACCAGAAACGTGACTAATAAAACTCCCCGAGCTTCCACATTTGCGTATTAAGGACTGTAATTAAAAGTAAATAGTGAAACGGGGGACCTCCTTTTGGTTGATGCAGTGAAGAACAAATTTCTTTCAGCAGGCTTTGTTCAGATAAAGAGGCAACTCAAACGGCAGATTGACCTTTTTTTTTATATATGATTACATTTCATTTACAGACTGACAACACAACATATTCTTTAAAGTTTGGCTAAGTGGAGACCAGGGTCCTCTGTTCCTCGCTAATACAGAAATCCATGGCTACTTTTTCAATGCAGGCCACCTGGAACAAATCATAAATACATAGTTTTCACCTTTTCTGTTGTTAATTTAGGGCCTAATGCATAAATGTGGGGGATTGACCCCCGAACCACAAGCTTGCCTCCCACCCACCCCCATCTACCCCCTTCTTTGTTGTTGTTTTGAGACTCATTCTATGTTTCCTTGGCTGGTGTGGAACTTGTCATGTAGATTAGACTGTCCTCATAGAGATCTGCCTGCCTCTGCCTCCAGAGTGCTGGGATTAAGGCATGTGCCACTACACTGGCCAATCCTTCCAGTTTTAAGACAAAGTCTTGCTATGTAGTCACAGGTAGCTTCAGACTAACAATCTTTCTGTATGCTTCTAACATATATATATATATGTGTGTGTGTGTGTGTGTGTGTGTGTGTGTGTGTGTGTGTGTGTATGTAACTTTTTTTTTTTGTCTAGTTATCTTGGCTATACTTCTCGTAGAATGTTAACTACAGAACATGATTGTATTTGCTGTTGGCGGTGGTTTTCTTGACCTCAGTAAGGAAATGTCTGCTTTGTTTTTAAGTCATGGTCTTAGTTACTGTGTTATCATTGTGAAGAGACAACATTTACCAAGGCAGTTTATAAAGGAAAGCATTTAACTGGGGGCTTGGTTACAGTTTCAAAGGGTTAGTCAATGATCATCATGATAGGGAGCATGGTGGCAGGCAGGCAGGCATGGTGCTAGAGCAGTAGCTGAGAGCTAACATGTGATCTGAAAGCTGCAGGGAGGGGGAGAGAAAGAGAGAGAGAGAGAGAGACTGGGCCTTACTTGGGCTTTTGAAACCTCAAAGCCCACCCTCACTGACACACCAGCTCCAACAAGCCACACCTCCCAATCCTTCTAAACAGACCATCATCTGGAAACGAAACATTCAAATCTATGAGCCTGTGTGGGCCATTTCACTCAAACCACCACAGATATGATGGTAACGTAATATTCTGAGTTTCTACTCTATTTTCATCTCTGAAATTGCTTCACTCACTGGTAGTTGTTGAAGATACTTTCAGGGTAAGATGTTTAGGGCCTGTCTGATTCTCAGCCATTACAGCTTTGCCTTCACCAATGGCTAAAGTTTATTTCTCTCCAAGACACAGAGACTAGACTCTTAAGTGGTGTCAGGAAAATGGTTGGAAGTCTTGTCTTGCATGCTAGGACAGGACATAAATATCTTTAATCCTAGTCTGTCATTAAACATGGAGTCTGATTATTGCTTGGAGATTCTTGAATTATTATGTGTTTACTTTGTGCCAAGTCCTAGTGAGTGATCTTTGTGCTAGAAAGATCTTTGTGCTTTCTGTCTCTTTATATTTTATGTGATAGGTACTGGCTAAAGTAGTAGATAATGGCCTAAGTTCAAATATCGTGTGTGTGTGTGTGTGTGTGTGTGTGTGTGTGTATGTATGTATGTATGTGTGTCTGTTTTTAGTGTCTGACCTTGGACAAATTATTTATATTTGTGCTTCATCAGGTTGGAGTAATAGCAGTAATTGTCTCTCAGGGCTGTTATGAACTTCCAATCAAATCATGTGGATAGTTGGCATAAGCCAGAGTACTTATTAAAGACTGGCAACTGTTTACTCATGGAAAATATAAAGCAATGTTACCTTGGATTGCAACTGACTTTCTTCTGCTACCCTTCCTCTCAGGATGAATGCCTACCCAAACTTCCTGATTCTCATGACTGTCTTAGGGGATCTCCTACCTGTTCTTAGGCTCATGTTGTAAGGCCAAACCATTAGAATGCATTTGTCTTTGGAATAACAGATATTTTTAAGCTATGTGACTCTCTGAATTGGTGTTACAGAGTCTATCTGCTAATAGAGAAGACCTTCAGAGACTTGGTTCTGGCTTTAATTCTGCTTGCTGTCTATCTCACCAGTTATGAGCCTCCCCTCCTCTAAAGAATTTAATGAGAATGTTCATAACCCCCCAACTTTCTTAAGACACATTCATATAATTTTCATTAGTGCTTTTCCAAAAGAGGCAGTGATTTTTCTGATAAAGGATATCATACCACCTTAGCAAAATTACTTTTAATTATCTTGAACCAGAATTCACAAACATTAAATCAGTTAACCAATTTGTTCAGTTAGTACATGTTCATTTGGCCCATGAGCTAGAATTATCACTGTGCCAAAGCATAGAGCATAAAATAAGGCAGCCACTGCCTCCAAAGAAGCTCTATGTTAAGCTGAGTGTGGGTGTATCTGTGTAGGGAGTGAGCGAAGCCTTAGTGAATGTGTATTGTTTGACATGAGTTGGCCATGGCTAGGACCAAGGCCTAGGTCTTAGAAATTGGCAAAGTCATCCTCCTAGGTCAGCGTCAGAGGGTTGGCAATGTCTCCCTTTAGACCATGTGCAGATAGATGTAGACAGTGTGTGCAAAATCTAGCAACCACAGCTTCCTCTCCCTGGATATTTCCAGTCTGGGACCACTCGCCTACAGACATCTCCTATCCAGATTCCTGAACTTCTCCCTACTGTGTTGTACCTAATAAAAGAGCAGAGGTGCTGGGTGTTAGTTCCAGGCGTTGCATAGTTAGTTCCAGTCCATCAGATTGTGCACAATCCACTGGACCCCAGCTTTTCTTTCTTCATATCCTAACTGGTCCAGTCATGTTTCAGGAACCCAAGCCATGCTGGTCACAACAAGCATGGTTATGTATGTAACCTTAACACCAAGACAGGAAGAACTGGGGCTACATAACGAAACCCTGTCTCAAATAAGCAGACAATGGCAAGTTTAAGTTTAATTGAATAAGGTGAAGACCAAAGACTGATGATCTAAGACCGACTTGTTGAAATGAAGATGCAAGTTGACAGCCTGCAGGGGGCATGAGCTCTGAGCTGAGTCACACAATTTTTAAAATAGATCAACATATTTAAATGTGGTTTCCTGTTTAGAGGTCATGGAAAAGTGTTACATCTGTTCTCATTTAATCAACTGAATGACAACATTTTTCCCCCTTGAGCTGAAGAAAGCCATTCTCATCGGGGAATCATCATTGCTAAGAGATATTATTTTCTGATATTGTTGATGAAATTGATTATATTAATTTATTTAGTGGTTCTTATAATGTTTTTGTGACTTTCATATATCTGCATATATTTATGTCATTCTTTATATATCTTTCTTTAAACTTCTGTTTTTTTATTTATATCGTAACAAAGTTTCTCTATATAGCCCTGATTGTGCTGGAACTTGCTCTATAGAACAAACTTGCTTAAGACTCAGAGATCTGCTTGCCTCTGCTTCAAAAATGCTTGTGATTAAAGGTGTGCACCACCACACCTGGCTATTTACACTTGTTTATTTATTGTGTAACTTAATACAAATTTAATTATCATTATCTGAAGTAGAGGAGTGGAATAGTTTATCTTTGAGATATAATAGAGAAATAATATTAAGACAACTATTGAAAATGTGAAAGTTTTACAGACTGCCTGACACACACCACTAGTGGAATACTGTATCTCTGTCATATTTACATTACTTTGGGAAAAAGAATGGAACAGTTGTTTAAGGATCTGTTTAAGAGCTGGGCATAGTTATGCAAACTTTAATCCCAGCACTAGGGAGACAGAGGTAGGCAGATCTCTGTGAGTTTGAGGTCAGACTGGTCTACAGAGTGAGTTCCAGAACAGCCAGAACTACATAGTGAGACCCTTTCTTGAAAACAAACAAACAAACAAAAAATAAAAAAGGATTTCTTTAAAAATGAATTAACATTGCCTAGTTTTTACCGGCTCTTGCCCTTTTTTAGATATTTTTTATATTTTCAAAACATTTACTATTTTATAAATTGATCTTCCTATTTACCTGTTCTTTCATGTGCACAAAGACTTTGTATTGTTCACTGTTGGGCATATGTTAATTATTTAGTGTTCACGGTAGACTAGGCTGTGATACAGCTGAATTGCTAAAGTCTAGGCTTACAACCTAGTCTTGTGCTAGTTCAAGACTTTATATCCCACTTTTAGCTTGCATGTGTCTTTAATGGTTTGCTACAAGGCTAAGCTTTATTTATATTTGAATACCTAGATTCATGGATTCTTTTTTGAAAGGGTCTCACTACTTAGTCCTAACTGGCCTGTAATTGTGTAGACCAGTCTGACCTACAGAGATCTGCCTGCCTCTGCCTTCAAAAGTCAGGATTAAAGGTTTGCCCCACAATGCCTAGCTTTCATGGACATTTCATTGCTTTGAATCCTTGTAGATCTTCAGAAGTGTGGGCTCTATTTTATGTGTATTTATGACCCTCTCTGAATCCAACTTACTGGTACAATGTGGGTTTTGCTTAGATTTTACCCAACAGGGTGTTGGCTGTTTGGTTCAATTAGAGTCTGGCCTACCCACTACTATGCATTACCCTGAACAAAAAAGTCACAATATTTACAAAGGAGGAAGTGTAAAACAGTTAAATTCTTATGGGTCGTATGCTCTAATATTGTAAAAACTAAACAATAAGAAAAGGGTGATGAATACATCTGTCCATCTGTATCAAGTGTAGCTTCAGTGATAGTCGGACAGTTTTAATTCTTGAAGACTGTACTTTTCACTCTTCAGGCAAAGGATGCACAATGGTGTGAAATGAATTCATTTAGACACGATTTATTTATAATATATAATTTATATGTTATTTATACATAATATAATAAAAATCATTTATATATGATTCTTAGGCAAATATGTTAAGAACTCATCTTTGAATATGAAGAATTCATTGTTATTCATATTTTTCAAATATTTTGTTTAATAATTACACATTATAGATGACAAAAAATAGGTTGATTTTAAAAAATAATACAATCCTTGGCTAAGACTACAAGATGTTACCTAGAGAATTTCAATCTAAGAGTTTGTCTGCTTTCTTTTGCCTAATTAAATGATGGTAAATCAGAGTTCATTCCTATTTCCTGTGACAAATCCAATGCCTGTTAAGCCTGGTTGATTACAGAAAGCCATATTTCTTTGTGATAAATGACTCAGAGACCACGATAAGGCTCAGGTACTTCCAATGAAATCTTTCATGTCATGGAAGAGGAAACAAGATTGCAAATTTGAGAGTGGACAGTAACGATCAGTATTGGGTGCTATTTATAATCATGGACACAGGAAGTTAATTAGTTTTTATTAAGGTAAGTGAACTGATCCCAGTAGAAAAAGTGCACACAATCTTATGATTTTATAAGTAAGAAATAGCCTATAAAGTACCAAGAACTCTCATGATTTTGTGAATGCTGGGGGCAGGGATGATATATCCTGAGTGGCTTGAAATGACACAGATATATTGCAATAACAGCTAGTCCTTTGTTGTCTGATTTTTTTAGTCTTTTTTGTTGCTGTTTTTTGTTTTTGTTTCTGAGATATGATTTCTCTGTGCAGTGCTGGGTGTCCCGGAACAGTGAGGTCCAGGACCAGGACCAGCATCAGGCTTGATGTGGGAGTGGTCTCCTGTATTTTGTATTACTCTCATTGGTAGAATAAAGACTCTGTCTGGCTTGTAAGATAGGTCAGCCCTTAGGTGGGCGGAGTAGACAGAACGGAAGTTCTGGGAAGAGAGAAGGAAGTGGCCAGTCACCATGAGGCTCCGTCGCAGATAGATGCAGGTTAGACCTTTCTGGTAAGTCACCATGTGGTGACTTACAGACTTTTATAATGGGTTAGTTTATGAGGTGAGGGCTAGCCAAGAAGAGGTTAGAGATAATGGGACAGGCAGAGTTTGAATGAATGCCGTTCTCATGTGGTTATTTTGGGTGCAGGTGGCCAGTGGCTGAGCGGGCCAGTGGCTGGCAGCTGAGGAACATAACACACACCCGCTCCTCCTAATTACACAGGCTGGCCTTGAACTTAGAGATCTGTTTGCCTCTGCCTCACTAGCATTAAAGGCGAGTGCTGAGACTGCTGAGGTAGTCCTCTGTTTGAATTTATTTGATTTTTATTGTTTATTTATCTATCTTAGAAACTTTAATATAATGAATATAAGAATTTTTTTCCACAAAATGTGTTTGACTCAGAAGGTCTGTCTGGACAAACTTAATAAATACACACACATAAATCTATAGACTAGAGCCGTTACAACCCCTCTAGATTTCTTGTAGCTTTGTGGTATTTCATGGAAGACTGTCCTCTGCTCCCCATCCCAAGGAATCAGTCCTTCAGACTTCGCTAGTGGCAGGATATGAAACAGAGTTTGTATGATTAATGGCACAGTGTGTTGAAATTTAGGTCTTCCTGAAGTCAGGGAGGACTTTTTCACTTGCAGATAGCTTTCTTTATGAAATAATACATCTCTTATTTGTTACTGAAATTTTTTGCTGTGGGCAAAGATGACTATTTAAAACCTGTCTTGCCATAATATCATAGTAACAATATTTGAAGGCAGTTGGGATTAAATTTAAGAAAATGGGATCTTTGAAACTCAGGACTGCTGCCTATCAATGACCCAGAACAAAGCTATATTCTCCAAATACACAAAGCATTTATTTACTGTGAGTATGAAGTATGAAATGTGATGGTCACTGACCCACAACACAAGATACTCTTTAATACGCTGTGGGAATATTTTACTGGTGAATGCTCATGCAGCCTGAAAGAGTGGATTGATGTAGTTTTCAAAAAAGGACCTAATTTGTTCCCAAGCAAGTCATTCACAAACCTGCAGGATTGGCCTGGTTATGAAAGAGAATAGCCCTGTGGACAAGCGTGAAAGCAGCAAGCGCACCCGATAAAGAGGCCCAAGGTCAGGAAAGAATCAACCTGGTTCTAAGAGGCAGCTTAGAGGAAAGTAATCAGAGTTCTCACCTAGACTGTGTCCTACAGCCAAGACAGAGCAATTTGCATGGTGCTTCCTGTTCGTATGTTCCTTGATTCTGAAAAATCAACTGATTTAAAATGCTTAGTGATTGCACCGTGGTGATTAATGGTAATAGCTACTTAAATATTGACATGGACTAGACATGCGCTCCCTACCTGACTGTATTGTTTGACTCACCTTTCAAGAGCCCTTAGAAAAGCTCTTATCATCTTTATTTTTAATAAAAAGGAAGTCAAGATAGGAGAGATGTTCCAAGTCATTCCATGGGCTCCAAGCAGGTAGGTGACAGAGTCGAGCAAGCCTAGGTCCAGTTCAGAGGTTGAGATTCTTTCTGCTTCATTATAGTGCTAAGGCAAAAAGGCCCATGTCCACTGTGCTTTTTCTCAGCTTGCCCCACCTCCACTCTGACCCCCATCTGACAGGTTATTACATCTTCAGCATTTTATTTTTTAAATTATATTTTGTGTTTTAAAATATGTAAGATTTAGGTTTATAGAAAAATGGGAGCAGAAGGTAGTTATACACATCTTTTCCTACCTCCCAAACCTGTTCTACCTCTGCTATCAGCATCTTCCCTTTGTAGGCTACACTCTTTCAACTGATGAGCTGATATTTAGATACCATCATGGACTGGAGTAAACTAGGTTTCACCTCTGCTCTCTAAACCCATTGTTTTTCTTTATATTTACTTCTTTTAAAAAATGCTTTATTGATTTATTTTATGTGCTTTTGTGTTTTGTCTACATGTGTGTCTGTGTGACGTTGTCAGATCCCTTGGAACTGGAGTTACAGACAATTATAAGGTGCCATGAGGGTGCTGGGAATTGACTGAATGCAGGTCTTTTGGAAGAGCAGCCAGTGAGTGCTCTTAACCACTGAGTCATCTCTCCAGACTCCATATTATATTTACTTTTTTCTTAAAGGCGCATCTAAAAAGATTTATTTAGCTGGGTGTAGTGGCATACACCCATGAGGCAGAGTTAAGTCTGGTCTACAGAGAGAGAGAGTTCTCAGACAGCCAGGGCTAGAGAGTTCCTGCCTCAGTTAAAAAAATAAAGATTTCTTTATTAATTTTTCCATGTGTATGAGTGGGTTTGCCCCCACATGTATATTTGTGCTATGTGTATGTCCAGTGCTGGAAGAGAAGAGGATAGCAGCTCCTCTTTGTGCCAATACTTTGTTGAGGAGGATGTGGGTTAATCTGCTGAAGAGACAAAAGCAGTGAAAAATGATCTCGCTAACTGTTTCAAGGCATAGGCAGGTCAAACCTCTTCGTGTGCTAGCATTACACCAATTATAATTACATATGAGAAGGATTTGACAACTAAGATTAATCATTTGGTCTCCAATTACTTATTAATTGGCGTCCTATATGCAAGGTTTTGTATAAGCACTGAACACAGAAATCGTGACCAAGATGGACAACTTTAACGGCCTAGAGGTTGTAGTCTAGGGAAGGCAGCAGACAATGAAGGTTATTCACACCAAGTTAGGAGCAAAGCAGAGAAAGGAGGAGAAAGAACCGGGACAACAGGAGACAGCAGGGTTTGACAACCTTTTCCTATCAAATCAAGATACCGAATATCTTAGCTTTTCCAAGTCATATGACCTCAGCCATTAGCTATTCACCTTGTGACCATGGGAAGAGTGCAACTGCCCATAGTGCTAACTAAAAGTGTGTGGTTATTCTGATAAAGGTTACTCAGGCCCTGGATTGTCCATGTGCTCCCTTTGGATGGGTCGTGCAGTGCAATGGGAGGAATTTCTACAGCTGTTGCTTTCTGGGCATGATTTCCAGGAAAAATTTGCACAGTACAACAGTGGTAGTTCAATTGATTGCAAATTTTGCTACAGACAAAAGTTGTGGAATTTAATAAATTATTGCCCAGGCCAGCTATCTTTAATATATACACTTTAATAAGGGTAAAGAATACAAATAGATTTACAATACCAGACCCTGGATCCCGTGTGTGCATCAACCCACGATCTGCAGAAAGAGAGAGCTTTCCCACGCGGACCCAACCTTTTATACCTAATTGGGACCTGATGGTCCAACCCCGAATAATTAGCTAATGGCTAATGAGGGGGCGGAATAATTAGCTAATGGCTAATGGCGTGGCGTGGCTATTAGCCTGATAGGCTAAAACCTTTCCCCATCAAAAAGTAGGGACTGAAAGGTTATGTTTACACCCAGAGCTATGCCATGTTCAACATGGACCATGGAGAAAGCTTGGGTACCAAGCCAGAGTGCCCAGAATCCCAGGCCTACAACAAAGCCAAATACTCCTAAATTTGCCCAGAAGTATGGAGGTGCTAAGAGTATCACAGATGTCCTGTACATGCTGCAGAGAAGATAATTGGGGCTGGAAAGCCCTGGCATAACAACTGTGCCTGGTGTGGGTTGAAGAGCCTCGAATCAATGAGAAAGACGGCATCCGTTATAGGGGATGCCAGCAAAGAGCTTCGGGCCAGAGGGATTTGACTTTGGTCTGGAGTAGGAGCCATGGTTGATGCTCAGGAATGGTATAAAATCACACCGAAGCACCACACACCAAGAACCTCACCATAAGCTACATACAGATGACCTTAGGACACCAAAGTACTGTGGAACTCAGCCAGCATTAAGTGCCACACAGTATATCCTGAGCTCTCACAGGCAGGCTGGCTGACTGTAAGAAGACAGCACCACATTCTCTCGCTTTCTTCACGGGAATTTTCGAGATTGTTTCTCCTACACTTTAAAACCTCAGTTTGGAGGAATGCAACTTTACACGCACAGTACCAGGATGCATTTAATTTCTCGGCTATCGTTCACTGACTTCAAAGGTAAAGGAAGACTGAACACTTTAGATTGCGCATGAGAAGAAAACTGCTCTAGAGCTGTAATGTTGTGTGATATGTGCTGGGGGAGGAACACGCTACTTAGAGGGAGGAGCGTCTGCGAGAGTCTGACACAACTTCTTTGAGTATAAGCAAGAAGACTGTGAAACTGGGCCACAAAGTAAGGTGGGGACCAAGCTGTATGTGAGGCTGTGTGCATGCATGCGTGCGTGCGTGCGTGCGTGCGTGTGTGTGTGTGTGTGTGTGGTGTAGGCAGGATTTAGCTCAGGTAGAGCAGTATTGGCTAGGGCCAGGCATTTGGATAGTTGTCTAACTTTAATGAGGAACTGTCGGAGAGCTTATGAAAGAGGACAATGCAATCGGAATGTCACATTTTAAAAGGCAAATCTGTTTGTTAAGTAAAAAGTGAAGAAGGAAGAAAGGAGTCAGAAATAATTGCAATGGTTCAGCTTAAAATTATTACTAGTGGGGCAGGGATTATCATCGTGAAGAAGAAATTTGGACCTATGAGAGACAGGAATGGAGGACCCAGTGGGAAAGTGAAAAACTGAATGTGAGACATGAAAGAGAGATGAGTTGTAGAGACTTGAATTTGTGGTACAGGAGACGACATTTGGAGAAAGGTAGAAAGGCTTAGGAAGGTGCATACTATGGGATCTTGGGATAGAGAGATATTCTAAACACCAGAGAAGAGGCATCAAATGGTCACAAGTTTGGGGATGCATTGAAGGGTCAGTGAGGACATGAAACTTAAGAATCATCAATAAAAGAAGACACAAGATCAGGATTGATTAACTAACCCTTATCATATTTCTACATAGCTACTATTTTATTGACAGAGAGAATATTGAAGGTGTCTGCGGGACAGAACAAGGTCTCACTCAGTTGTGCCATATGCCCAATGCAGTGTTTGCTGGGTAGGAAGCTTTAGGTAAACGGTTACATTGTTTGCTGAGTCCCCCCTGAGCAGGGAAAGGCACCAAACTTTAGCTCCATATTCTCAGCTTTCTTCTACTCCTTTGGCCTCTTTATTTCCATCTGCAAAATAAGAAAAGGCCAAGACTGTACCATGAGGAAAAGGATATTTAGTCAAAGGGACTTTGAGATGTTTTCTTTTTTGCCATAGCTAAACACAGAGGCTGGGATGGACCACACACTACCAGCCAGCGTGTCCTTGTTGCCTGAATGATCCGAGCAGCTTGTGACATAATTGATTAGGCCCCTGGGAACATTATTGATCACTGAAATGACTAAAATAATTGGAGCAGCTAAAACTATGGCTTGGTCCAGTAAGTATGTGGCTATCTGCTCTTGTCATTTAATAATTTTTCTTTGATATAGAATTTTAGTATTATCAAGGGTTATAAAGGTTATCTGCCTTGGTATTATGGTTTTATGAATAAAGTACTATACTGTTGAGAGGTTACTTGTCTTACCCCAGGAAATACTGTTCCCCAGACTCCTAATGCCTTCTGCCCTGCATGGCCACAGCACGGATGAGGATGAGAGTTTGTGAAGAAGTTTGTCTCTACATAGCAATGTGTTTCTCAGACACTGCCTCCCATTGCAATCTAAATAGCCCAGTCTGTTCGGTTTTAAGCAGCTTTATAAAGTAATGGAGTTCTGCGCATGCCTAGATCCCTTTGAAAAGGAGGAGTGAGACTGGCCTTCCAACTCTATTCTCCATCAATTGGCTCTTTCCCGCTTCTGAGATTCCTAGGATAAGTGTGGGTGGACATGTGCCTTGCCATTGTGTTCAAGGGAAATAATGTAGAGCTTGAAATCTCAGCTATTTTCTACTTATAAACCATGTATTAATCTATAGGAACAAGAATAAATCGAATCATTCAATAGCCTTTCATGTAGCTCAAGGTAGCCTCCACCTTGCTTTGAAATGGAGTGTGAACTTCTAATCCCCCTGCCTGTACCTTCTGAGTGCCAGGTTTACAAGCGTGTACTACCATACAGACTTAAGCAGTATTTGGGCCTGAATCCAGGTCTTCATGCATCGTAGACAAGCAGTCTGAGCTACATCCTCAGCCTTCATTTCTATTCTTAATGATCAACAGTAATAAATATATAAGAATCCTATGCAAAGAATTTCACTTAAGAAAACAAAAACCTCAAAGGAGGCTTTAGCAAAATTGATGGAACTAATAATATATAGATGTTGTTAGCTTCTTACTAGTAGGTCCATTCATCTTTTCCATAACTCTGGTGATCACGCTGCCCTTGGGTACAGACCTAGGTGTACAAAGGAGCCAGAGAACTGACTTTTACCATTGAAGTGACTGAGACTGGGTACACCACTTGCGTGCAGAAGCCCTTGGAGGTCAGAAAGGGCATTGGGTCCCCTGAAATTGCAGTTATGGGTGATTGTGAGCCACCATGGGGATGCTGGGAAACAAACCTGGGTCTTCTGCCAAGCCACTTCTCTAGTACCCACCCCCATTTACACAGCAAATCTACCCCTTTGGGTTTACTCATTAGAAATGAACATTTAGACCTATGAAAAGACGTACCCAGGAAGATTCTTAAGCACAGAGAACTACAAATGACCCAGCTGCCAATCAGCAGTCTCTATAAAAAGGCTGTAGTATATGCTTACATTGGACAATACTAAACGGCCAAAGGAGCCCCCATGCCACACACTATTCTTCATAACACATGGATGTATTGTGCTTCAAGAAAGAGATCAGAAACAGGAGGTTCTGGACAATTTTTCCATGTATATAAAATTTAATTACACAGGCAATACTAATCTATGATGGAAGACGTCAGAATAGCATTCGCCTTCAGGCAGGAGGACACTGAGAAGGACTGCAGAGGTCTTGAGGAAGCTCTATGGCTGATGGGAATGTTTTAAGGTCTAGAAATGCAGCTCAGGGCTATGTAAGTTTCTGCATTCTTGACAGCGACTGACGGACTGTAGCACTTAAAGCAGGTGCACTGCACAGATGGAAATAAAACTCAATTTAAAGTAATAACGTGAAGCACAGTCTTTGCATCTCTCAGGTCTCCTCACTCCCCACCCCTTTAGGCATTGTGCTTTTCTGATGCCCTCACTGCAAACCTCTCAAAAAGACAACCTAGCAATGTAGCAATGGCGTGCCTCCATGTTCATTTGAGTCAAAGGCTTGAGTCTGGTAGTTTTCATGGCAAGTGATGGGTTTCACCTCTATTTTGAGTTGGAGGCATGTCAGACAGATAAGACTCTGAGAGAGTCTCAAGCTCTCTGTGGCTCTGTTGACATCATTCTCAGATGTGTCACATAAGTGCGGTGGCTTTTCTTTACATGTGTGGAGGTATTTTTGATTTTACTTGAAGGGATAATTTTCCATTTTTCTTCTCCACAGTTTCTCATTCACTCTCACTTACGGGCATACTTATAAGTACACGTGACCTTCCTTTCAAATCTGCTCCCAGAGATGTCTGCTGGATTGCTAAGCTCTTTTAAAATTCCTCTTACGTCTCTCACATGCTCCAGACCTCTCTGAAATGTAGGCAATGTCTAATTCATTTGGCTTTCCTCATGACTGAAATACACCTTGAAAGCATGGAAGCACTGAGTGATGTTTACTAAATAAATTAATAAATGACTGCTTGCTTCATGGAGCAGATGAAGTTAAATGAAAAAAAAAAACTGCATCAGTGTAAGGAATTTTGACGGAGTTGTACTCTAGTTTAATGTTCTACCCCCTTAATCTCAACCCCTTCTCCCTGTCTCCTCTTCTTGCTCTCTCCTGTGACTTTTATAGCCATGTCAATACAGCCAAAGGATTCTTAACAACTTCAGACTAAAGGCGTTTTTGAGAAAAAAAAAAAAAAAGAGTACTATAAAGTGAAAGCAATTTGCACCAAAAAGGGATTAGTGTCCAATGAGGTCGTAGAAATTACACACTGACCTTTTACTTGATGGAAGTCAAGGCTTTTTGTTTTTGTTTTTCCATCAGGCATCTCAAAACAAAATGTGTTCAGATTGGAGTGACTTAAAATGTAATATATATATATATATCACAAAACAGCAACGTGTCTGAAAGATCTAGAAAAGAAATATGCACCTTTCTCTTAGCTGGCAGCAAAAGGCAACATAAAGCAACTGTAGGAATTAATTCACACAGATAGCTGACATTTCCTAACTGACTACTTCTTCGTGAAAATGATGTCATTCCCCGGTAGCCTAATGGCAGTAATCAGCCAGAGAGGACTCACCTTAATAAGGTTCATCGCCCACCTAGTTGTCTTTCTTTGTGTCTCCCAGAGTGTCCTTGGCTATCCATAATTTGGCACTGTGTTCCTAGAATAATTTTGAAGAGGGACTAGAATTTTAAATTTTGTTAGAAAATTGAGTTCCTAAGTTACCATCCTTTTTCTGTGGGTCGAAGTAGTTTCCTGGTTTCTTCTTCAATACCCAATTTCCGGTTGTTTTCTTTCCAGGTGTTTATTATTGTGAACGACATCAGCTACTAGATTTGGAGAAAAGGGAAAGTGGAATCAAAATATCCATTCATTTCCCACCTAAGAGCATTGAATCAGAATCCTCTGGAGCGCCCAGCAGAAGAGCAGATCTGATTTCACTCCTGGATAAATGATAGCTTTAAAGTTTTAAGAAAAGGTTCCATAGTTCAGCTAGGAGAAAGGAAGAATTAACGAGTGATAGCAGCTCTGCCCACGAAGCTATTTGGCTGTCTCTCATGACAGGCCATGAAGCGAATGCTTTACTTGGTTTGGTGTACCACAGTGTCCTGAAATGCCCATTGCCTGCAGCCCCCCTCTTTCCTAGCAAGGCCTGCCGGGCAACTTGCCACTCCTATCCTAAATAGATAAAATGAACCAGCTAGCAAACAAAGAAAGGGTATTGATGGATTTTGGTAGAAATCCATTCAGTGAAAGCACAGAGGAACTGGAATTAACGGTGGTATGTTTAACCACGAGTATCCGCTCCAACCTGTCCTTGGTCATCTAGTCCTCCTGTAGAGACATTTATATCACACCCAAATGGATGCTTGAGAGTGTGATCATTTAGAACCAACAGACAGGAGAAAACTCATCTCCGCTGCAACTCAAGTGTTCCAGAATGTTCCAGAAGTACCCTATACGAGATGGCAGGTCAGTCAGGTAACTAATTCAACAGTCAATGGTGTTTGTCAATAATATAATGAAAAAGGAGGCTTTTGTCAAACTGGGAGAAGCAGAGAGTCAATAAATGTAATGAATTAGGTAATTTATAACCTCTGAATAAAGGATCCGGTTTCTTTGAAGTAATTGTATATGGAATTAATTCAACTTATGCTTGTTTATGCCTGACTCCGTAAATTCTCTGCAAGGCTGTGCACAAGGGACAAGATAAGAGAGATATTGTTTTTGCTTCAAAGGCATCGTTCCCAACAGTGTATTACTGTATGTATTCAGAGGAGACATGTTTTATGAGTCATGTACCACATGTAGCTAATTCTCCCAGCAGTCCTCCAAGTGGGTGCTATATTTGACCTTCTTTTGTCTTAATGCAAGTCTTTTGTCTATTTTTTTGTTTTTCAAATGACAATAGTTAGCATTTATTGGTTACATTTGATTTGTCAGGGATTTTGGAAGCATTGGCCAACTGAATCCCCACATTGTTTTTATAATTGTATTTCTGTTTATGGCCATGCAGTGGGGCATGTGGCAAGAGTCTTACAAAATGTAACTTGTCCAAGATCAGAGGCTAGAACTCAAATTCTCTAAATCCAGTGCTACTTCTAGTCTACCATGAATCTTAGCTACCCAGCGATAACCAGAGTGGCTTCCCTAAGAAGGGAAATTTCTTCTGATTGTGGAATTATAGGGACTTTATAACAGACATGCTATTCCACATTTGGTCAAACAATTGATCATGGACTTGGGGCCAGCATAGTATGTCTTACAAGAGTCCCTCAAGTCACTTGTGAACATCACCATTTTATTCTTTGTTCTAGACTTCCAGTACAGGTCTAACACTGTATTAGAAATTAGAAATCTAATTCAATAGGCGTGTACTAGATAGAGAGTATAGTTGGTACTGGCTAATGGTTGGTATAATTTTTATGTACAGCAGGTCTCATATAAATAGGAGAAAGACACTAGAGAGTCCTTCTGCTCACTGAGACACAGTTGATTTTGAACAGGGGATCATGGATAGGAATAGGATATAACTTTCTCATTACTACTTTGTGTCTTTGGACATTCTACTCTTCTAAGTGTATTCTTTATTTATGAAATGGTTATGGATTTGGTCCTCAAATCACTGTTGATATTTTCCAGGAAGTCAAGGAATGGCTTTGTGAATGGCTACAAATTGGAAGGTGCTGGTGTCATACGTTATAGTAAATACTGCTTTAAAAACACGCTTTAGATCTTCAGGCACCACAGGTGGTTTTTTTTTTCTTAAGGGGAGGGGATAAAAGGAAGTACAAAACATCAATGATAATCAGAAGTTCACAGCAAATAAAACACCCCTGTGTTCTTTAAATATGTAATTTAGGGGGCTGCTATGTTCTCAAAATATTACCAATACAGATTGTTGCTTCAATTGAATTGAATTTTTAAAAAAATTTTTTAAAAAGATGTATTTATTTATTATTTATTTATTATGTATAAATGTTTGCTGCAAGTATATATCTGCACCATGTATATGTCTGGTACCTGGGGAGGTCAACAGACTGTGTTGGACCCCCTGAAGCTTGAGCTACAGATGGCTATAAGCTGTCATATGGGTGATGGGAACTCAAACCTGAATCTTTTTCAAAAGCAGCAAATACTCTTAACTGCTGAGCCATCTCTGTTATCATTTATAAACATATGGTGGTGGGGAACCAGTCCCACAACAGTCAGTAGTCCCACAAAGCCACCTGAGGCCTGGATGGGTCCCCAGAGGCCTCAGCGGGTCCCCTTGGCAGGTGGGAGACTGCGGTGTGTGAGAGACAGACTGATATGCCATGCAGAGAGAACGTTTGGGTATAGAGTTTATTTAGTGGGTTATGGAGGGGAAAGGAAAGGAGGAAGGAGGAAAGGAAAGAAGGGGGAAAAGGGGAAAAAAGGAAAAGAGGAGAAGGGAGAGGGGCAGTAGTTGCCTCTTCAGAAGAGGGAAGGGAAGAGAGACAGCAGGCTGGAGAGGAGGCAGGGGATCCATTTGCCTAGGTGGAATGGGGGAGGTTGGAAGTGGACTGAACTTGTCTCTTAAAGGGACAGGGTACCCAGGTGACAGATCAGGCCAGAAGATTATAACAGTTCCATCTTTTTCTTATAGTAAAAAGGTGGGGAGTTAGGAGTTAAAGGAATTGGGACAGTGGATTCTCAAGACTGTTTCCTGCTTATATGTGGGTGTCATCTTGGGGGGAACTGGTCACATCCTGGGGAAGCTGGTCACTTTACTCCTGTCCAGGGTTTGTGGTATGGGGCCGTTTGGTGTCTCTTGGACCTGGCAAGGTGTTGGCAGAACAGAGGACAAAGTTAAGTTCAGGAAGAAAATGTTTTCAGGACCAGGGAATTGAAAGGGGTGTGTCTGAGCTGTTTAAGGTGGATCCTTCAATCCATTTTCCTGGAACTCAAAAGAAATTTTGAGTTTGTGAAAACATAAGACAAATATATTGCATAAATAGCAGCATATTTATGTCAGAATGACTGTGACAGATGTTTTTGCACAATGAAAAGTATTTTAAGACTATGAAAGGCAGCGTGAGAGAGAAATTTGATAACTTGTATTTGTCCTCACACCTTTATACCTTGCAGGCACACCCCTTAATAACTTGCGTTTGTATATCTTAAAACACCCCTTATTTAGAACATGTTAAGATGTTAAACTGAAATTTGTTTGGTGAGTTTGTCCTTTTAAACTGATAAAACCTCTCATCAGTCAAACTGCATCAGGGATCTTTGAGAAAGATAAAATTTTACTTGAGTTATTGAATAAAAAACCGACTGAGAGCTTATTTGGTTGTCTACCTAGAGCTTCTCCTCCGGGTCCTCCATGGTTGCTGAGGGTCGTATTTGCCTTTTGCTGTTAGAAGCAGGGCCTGACAGACTCCAGAAGATCCTGTGTGTTAGAAAATCTGTAGGAAGACAAGCCCACCTTAACCTGAGCAGCTAGGCTGTTGATTCCATTTGATTCTTTGTCCATGTCTGGAAATCTTCAGGGATTTAGATGAAAGGCAGTTTTCCCCAGTGGTTAGCGCTTTCAGTTGATGAAGCAAATTGCGGATGGACATTGCTCTGTGCCCATCTGTCTTCTGTCTTCTTTGGAGGAATTAGAGTACTGCTTCTAACAGCTAACCTGTCTCTCTGTTATGAAAGGTCTTTTAAAAATTAAGCATTTAAATGCCATATCCCCCAGATCTCTGAGCAGTTGAGGGCTATTTATCAGGTATAGATAAATTTTAACTACAGTATAGGATCTGCCTAGAGAGCTGGGTCCAAGATTGACTGTAATGACTCTCATCTAAACAGGTGACGGTTATACTTGTGAAAGACAAAGAAGAAGAAAAAAACTGCAATAGAAGCTTAATGGTAGAACTGACAATAGTGGAAAACAGCTTAATATATTTTGAAGTAGGGTTGGATTACACATGCAGTATTTTTGTAAAAGACTTAAAAGTACATAGCAATTTAAAATATCAGACTTGTTACTTTCTTAGTCTGGAATAAGCTGTAATGAACTTAAAACATTTAACAGTAAGTATACATATATTTACACACAGTTGAATTTAAGTTTCATATAAAATTAAATGAAAAGTGAGCAAGAGGAAGCTGGCTAGGGGTGGGACCTCATGTGGCGAGCCTACTGCTGGCACTCTTTGACTAAGGGCAGAACCTCTGGCGCCTCCTTTTGTTAAGATTAAAGAAAATAGCAGCAGCCATGGTTGTCTACCTGGTGTAACTCTTTAAATTTAGCTGTCCACTGGTAAAAGTTAGAAATGTCAGCCTGTTTCTCACAGGTGAGGCAGAAAAATAAATATCTGGCTTAGGCCATTATCCATTCGTCCACAAGATAATGGGGGACGAGAAAGGACAGTCGCTGGAGAGTCACTAGGCCGGAAGGGAAGGAGCAGTATCCTGAAAAGGATCCATAGATCCAAGGGGCCCTGGGTCCGAAACACAAATGCACCCCTCAGTGAGTGCAGTGTTAGGGGAGAACCTGAGAAAAGGCAGTTGCACAGGAGGCACTAGGCCAAAAAGGGAACAGTCTTACCAATTGTCCCAGCGGACTGACGGAAAGTTGGGAAGTGAGCTGGTAGAAGGTAGGTCCAGGTTTAGGATTTTCGATTGCAGTGCATCAGTGGTAGAAATGGGGCTCCCAAAATAAAAGAGAGACAGATTCCACCTGTGCGGTGGCCCAGGATGGGACAGTTTAGCATGGGTGTGATCACCTGCTGGGAATGAAAAACAGATACAAAAACATAGAAAAAGCAGGCTGCATTTCCAACTAACAATCACTGGCAGAATATAAGCTGATAATAGGCAGCTATGTAGCTTAATATCTAAGGGTAGGTTGTTGCAGTCTTCGTGAGTAAGGTGAGACGATCCAGAGACCAAACTCCAGTGTCCCAGCAGTTCAGCATGGACCCCGGCTCAAGCTGAACTTTTGGTGGTCACTCAAAGTCCAGGGGCCGTGAGAATGAGTGGGCACAAATTGTCACGTGGAGTCGGAGGCCTGCCTGAGCAAGGGGCTTTAAGCCCAATGGACAAGCGGTTGACAAGTACCGGGCCGTTTTTATGTGGGGAAACCACTGCCAAGCAATTGCATACTCATGGAGTCATGGCCAGATGTGTGGGAGGAGCCTATTGTTTGATGTTGGGTGTAGAATTCCAGCGATTTTAAGTTGGAAAAGAGACCATATAAGAAGAGTTAGAAGATTACAGGATCCTTAGCAGTCCTCAGCTGCAAGGGACAGCCT
>JAQHUG010000065.1:5137762-5170047 GCA_028555095.1 Dicrostonyx torquatus
TGGTAAACTGTGCCAATATACCTTAAGCAAGAGGGAGGACAGAAAGAGAGAGAGAGAGAGAGAGAGAGAGAGAGAGAGAGAGAGAGAGAGAGAGATTTAGAGGCTGTCTCTGGGGAAATAAACACTTAGCAGAGGAAAACAAGCAGTGATTAAAGTCAGACTTGAGCCTTCTTTTGTTTTGTTTTTGGCTTTTGTTTGTCTGTTTTTTGGTAGCAGCTGCTTCTCTAACACGAGGACCCTACTCCTGAGTTGACTGAAGCATGTGTTTTTAGTGATTAGCATGACTGAGATATCCTTCACATACCATGATATTCACTTGTCGGAAGTGTATAACTTGATGGATTTTAGGAAGCTTGTGGATTTATGGAACCCTCATGGCGATCTAATTTTACAATGCTTTTATCACTCCAAAAGAAAAGCCAGCGCCTATTTGCTGGCTCTGCTAGTGCCCACCGTAAATGCTTCTAAGCCTGCTTTCTGTAGCTATAGGTGTGCCTATTGGATCTTTCTTATGGAAGTATCAAGCATGGCTAATCGCAGTGGGGGTTCCTTTACCATTTCCAAGGCTCATCCTTGCAGCAGTCCTTCAGTTCTCTGCTCTGTTAAACACTATTGCATCGTGTGGCTTCAGCACATTGCGTTTACCAATCATCAATTGGCATTTGGCTGGCTACTGCCTTTGGGTCATTAATGGCAGTGCCACTGTGAATTCCTGCGAACATATTTTTTTCTGTGCATATGTGCTCAAGTGTTTTGACATTTACCTTAAGAGTGGAACTGCTGGGTTCTTACTGATTCTACATTGAATACTTGGAGGGAGCCCTGCAGTGTGTCCTACAGTAGCACTACTAGTTTAAGCCCCCCCAGCAAAATCCGAGAACAACAATTATTCAGTAAATATTTGTTTCCTGCTTATGGGAACCTAGAATGTTACAAAGCTGAGGAATAGCCCTGGAAGATCGTTTTCACACTTCCTGACTTAGGGAGCCTACTTTGCTTCTCAAATCACAATCGTACCTCTACCTCATGAGCAAGTGCTACTAGTCAAGGAAGTGGGTGTACTAACTTCTTATTTGGTTTATAATAATCTTCAGCAATCACAGGTATACCTTTCCTTATCTAGCTTTTTATGTCTTATTTTCTTAAATTCATATTTTTTCAATGTTTCATTTGTTCTTTGATTGTAGCCCACTAATACTTGTCTAAAAAACAAGGCTTTTGTGGTTGTATGTTTGTTTTCTTGGGGGGTTTGTGTTCACATTTTAACAAGTCTTGTATAGGAATACTTAGTCCAAGGCAGAAGTGTAGGCAGAAGTTTCTGTCCTGACAGCAGCTCCCTAATAAACACACTGTAGCTTATATTAATTGCAAATGCTCGCTTGATAACTCAGGCTTGTTACACTTTAAATTAACCCGCACTTCTTATCCTCCCTCTGCCACGTGGCTCATGTCTTGTTACCTCATTTTCTACTCGTCCTGTTTCCCCTGAATCTGCTAGTGTCTTCTCTGACTCCCCCTTTTTATCAGCCTTGCATCCTTAGTTTGGCTGCCCCACCTTTACTTCCTGCCTGGCTACCAGCCAGTCAGTTCTTTATTAACCAATGAGAATAATATATATTCACAGTGTACAGAAGGATTATTTGACAGCACATACGACAAGAAATGTAAGCAAACCAGTATTTGTTCTTTAGAACGAAAGCATATTCATTCTTCATTTCTATCTAACCTCAAAATGTTACGAATGAATTTCAGCCACCCCACTCTGGCTCTCTGTGTAAATATAGGGGTGGAAAGAACATTCTTTCCAAATGTTGAAGGTTCCATAATTTGAGCGTGTAGAACAAGCATGCAATGGCTGGAAGATGGGCAGGGATGGAGTAGGGAGAGACGGCCAGAGACGGTAGACCATGCACGTTGACAGCGTGCGGCACATCACACTCTGGACTATTGTTCTCTGATTCACAAGACAAACATAAAGCTTGTTAGCACACTTTATCATTTAATAAGATAAACTGCTTATCAGACAAATAAAATTTGGCTGTAACTCTGGATTTTTTTCATTATTGCGTCAATGTGAAAGATACCGCGAGTCTCGCCTCGTGCGGACACCCGTGATCATTTTGACTTTGATTTTCACATTTGTGACTACGTCTTGGGTAGAATTCTTGATGGGCGTCCTCTGTCCTACTGAGAACGTCCCCTCTGCCACTTGAAACCAAAACGTCCAGGCTGAGGCTTGATTTCCAGTTCTCCTTGGGCCGCTTTGATTTCCATTTGCTTACCCCATTTCATACAGTTGTTCTACCGCTCTCAGTTATCTGCCCCCGCCCCCCCCGTGCCAGACCTGGGCTGTCATACTCTATTATAACTGATACTTTAAATGTTTCTTTTACATAAGGTGCATTTTCTTCCCTGTGATCTGGCTAAGATATTCACCGCTAGCTAAAAATACCTCAGGATCCTGCTCTCCAGTCGTTTCAAGGTTAACGTGAAAACTGTTATCGCTTGGTTAGGCAGCGTGAAACCCCGTTTTATCTCTGTAACAATCCTTTTGTGGAAGAAGCCTTGCAGTACCTCTGCAGTAGCTCCGCCGCACCTCTGCAGCACCTCTGCAGTACCTCTGCCGCACCACTGCTTCCGCAGATCCCAAGCAGCGAAGTCTCACTGGCAAGGAACCGGGCTACGCTTATCTGTACAGCCGTCTGTATTTGCTTCCATCTAGACTTCCAAACAATTAATTTCTGGTAATCCATTGTCTCAGCAAAAAGGATCTCAACCTCACCATCGTGTATTTCTAACAACAGACAAACACAAGTAATTTTGGTAATGTCTTGTGTGTCCAGTGGAGTAATTTTCCTAGGGCTGGCTTTTAGGGAGAATTTGTAATTAAATCAGAAAGAGAAAACACTGGAAGCCAATACTGCGTCAAGTGTACTGCTAGTAGGAACCTCCACAGATGGGCACTTAGGCATTGAAAGGGCACACAGATTAGGCAGGGATGAGGTTGGGAGAGTTGGTGTACATTTTTCTATTGGCTTAATGGGGCGGTAAACTAACAGTGGATATTAATGAAATCTACTTTTTTTTTTGCAGGAAAAGTAATTTATAAATCAATTTTGAAATTGTATACATTTATATTGTCAGTTATGAGGAAGTATTTGAAAATTTCATTTAAAAAAATGGTCCACTGTGTGCAGGAACTCATCTTGGTTGTCAACTAGATACACTTAAAAAGATGGAACCTCACCTGAAGAATTGGCTCTTTGATTGGTCTGCGGGGATGTCTATGGGGCATTTTCTTGACTGCTAATTGATGTCAAAGAGCCCCAGTTTGGGAGTTATCATCCATCCATAGGCAGATAGCCTGCTGTGAACCTGGGAGCCAGCCAGGAAGTAGCAATTCTCAGTGGTTTCTGTATGAGTTCACGCCCTACTTGAGTTCCCACTCTGACTTCCCTCAGAGATCGACTGTAACCTGTAAGATGACATAAGTCTTTCCTCCCCATGCTGCTTTGGTCAGTGTTTTAGTATAGCAAGTGACAGCACACGAACACACTGAGTAAATGTGCTCACTGCCAAGCCTTAACCCCTGAGTCTAATCCACAGAGCGGAAGAAGAGAATTAGTATCTTGTACAAGTTGCTCTGACTCCCACATGCAGGCTGTGGCATGCACACAAATACACATGAGCAGAAAAAACAATTTAAAGATTTTTTGTTTTTTGTTTTTTGTTTTTCGAGACAGAGGTTTCTCTGTGGCTTTGGAGCCTGTGCTGGAACTAGCTCTTGTAGACCAGGCTGGTCTTGAACTCACAGAGATCTGCCTGCCTCTGCCTCCTGAGTGCTGGGATTAAAGGTGTGCGCCACCACCGCTCGGCTAAAGAATCTTAGTACATATAAGTATCTCAGTTTCCACAATTTGCCTTGACCCCCACATGCAGGCTATGTGCACACATATATACATATACACGTAAAAAAAATAGTTTAAAAAGGCCTGGAGAGATGGCTCAGAGGTTAAGAGCACTGGCTGTTCTTCTAGGGTTCCTGAGGTTCTGAGTTCAGTTCCCAGCAACCACATGGTGGCTCACAACCATCTACAATTCTGACATCTAAACATGCATGCAGACAGAACACTGTGTACATAATAAGTAGATAAATAAAGATTTATTTAAAAAAATAGTTTAAAAAATCTCTGTGCATGCCTGCATATCTCTCTCTCTCTCTCTCTCTCTCTCTCTCTCTCTCTCTCTCTCTCTCTCTCTGTGTTTGTGTGTGTGTGTGTATGTGTTTATACCATGGTCATACTACAGCTTGTGAGAGCTGATTTTTATCCTTCCATCATGTAGATTCCAGGAATTAAGCTCAGGTTGTCAGGGTTGGCTGCAAAGGCCTCTATTCACTTTACCATTGATGTCATTGGCCCTTCAAATCCTCACCCAGTCCTTTTCAGTGTTCCTATACAGACTTTTCTTCTGTAAAAAGGCTACAAAGGGAAAGGGCAAGAGGTAACAGTGTAAGGACAGTAACTCTGTATCTGATGGCAAGTGGTTCAAAGCTGGGAATCATCTCTAAAGGTTGCAAAGAAATGCTTGCTTCTGACTTAGCCAGGGATGCTCATGCCATTGAAATATGGAGAGGAGAGATGGAGTGTGTACACCAATGCCTTGCTCCTATCCTCATTATATTGTGGCCTAAGGCTCAGCGCTAAACATTTTTCTAGAGCATAATGAGCTGTGTACTGTAATGAAGGTGTTTGAAATTGATTTGACTGTTACTTAGTATAAACCGTCCCAGATCAAAGGCTTTGGCAAGACCACAGACACTTTAGCATCCACAGACAAAAGCCTTGGTGAGATGGTTTAGAGGCAACTGGAGAGGTGTGGTGGCTTACACAGAGCCAAGAAATCCATCACGCTGTTATCTGATCGCCTGTGTTGTCAGCCACTGTATGGCACTCACAAACTGTTATCTTGCACTGGACGATTCTGATGATTGTTTTGAAAAAGAGTTCAAAACTTGCTTTCAGCTCCTCCCCAGGTCTTAGCGTTTTTGCACTACTCCTTCATTGCGGTCACGAGTACCCTCCCCAGATGATTTGTAAAATGAATTTTACTGAATGCTGTTTCATCCTATTGCCATAGCTACAACCCAAGAAATCAAAGATTGCCAGGCTGAGCTGAAAATAGCTGACTAGTTACAAACAGGCAGAGAACTAATTCTTATGCAAAGCTCCGTGCTCACATACAATCTCTGATTGGGAGAACAATGGGAAGTTTGCTGTGTGAAACCCGGATCTGCTGATGCCTTCCCACTCTTAGTGTAGGTTTACCCCAAGTCTGAATGGAACGGCTTAAAACTAAACAGGAGTGCTTGCTTCCCAGCTGCGGGCTTAGCTTCTAGGTTACTGTGGAAATGACTTCGCAGGGCTGGTGTTTAGATGCATTTTGGGAGAGTTTATACCCACCTTTAAACTGCAAAGAACCTATGTAGTGTTTTAGGTTAAAGAAAGGGTTAAAACATATGCTGAACAAATCTATCATCCATCTATCAATCTATCATCCATCTGTCTACCTATCTAAATTCTAACATCAAGAAGTAAACCCATAATCTGCGTCAATAGACTTATTTGATAAGAGAAGTTCAGGATAAAGTATATAAAAACAGTTTTAAAAGTATATAAAAAAGTTTTTAATATCTAAAGGTCAACCTTTCAAAATACATGGATACCTGGATTATATAATGTATGTTATTCTATTACCTATACACACACACACTTTCAAAGTTTGGTATTGAGCCCGGGATTTTGCAATATAACAGGCAAGAGCTCTGTTATGAGCTATAGTCTTAGCCCTACAGTATATTTGAAGGAGAATTATTTGATTTGTATAAGTGATCAATTTTAAAAATTTATCTCAATCCCAAGGCTGTTTTTAAAGCAAAGATTAATTTTATTTATGTGTATAAGCCTTATGGCTGCAGGAATGTGTGTGCATCACATTCCAGGTGTCAAAGAAGACACTGGATTCCCTGGAACCGGAGTTACAGATGGTTGTGAGCTACTGTGTGGTGCTGAGAATAGAACCGAAGTTCTCTGCAAGAGCAGCAAGTGCTCTTAACCTCTGAACCAACTCTGAGTCAACTCCCTAGCTCTACAATGGCCCTTTTAATCCATCATTTAATGTACTAAGGCCTTGTTTGTTTATCCTAGGTGCTAATGACTTTATTTTTAGTCCTTAAGAGACAATGAAAACATTTTCTATTGACATTTATGTCATTTCTCGGGTTTCCATATTTTTTTACCTGTAAAATGAGAGAATAAGATTAGACCTTTGAGATCTTTATCAAACAGAAAAATCCTGACTTAATTATTCTTTAATTTTCACTAATTCAGCCTGCAGTTTATCTGATTTCATTTGGGTTATAATGGTTTGGCATATTTGAATATAATTTTATGGTATTTGATCAACAATTGGAAAACAAACACAGCTAGTGGCAGAGCTTCTGAGCCAATGGGAAACAGCACTGATGTGTGAACCCCTCTGTACTTGCCAGGGCAAGGAGCCAATTCACTAAAGGCTGTAGAGTGCTTGCTGGCAACCCCACAACTTCTGGACCATCTCTTTTATATGCAAAAGTCTTGGGGGGGGGATTGTAGAGGTCCTGCAGAGCTGGGTATTGAGGGTAAGAGGGAGAGACCACCCCAGTACTCTGCCTCTACACTACAGGAGATGCTGTGTGGGCAGCCTGGCCTCATGCTTGTAGGAAAAGGAGATTTGAAGCCAGTGTTTGGCAGAGTATGTAGTATATTCTTTTCAAAAGTGTGGGAAAACCATGGTGGTGTGTGCCAGCAATGCCCGCACTCAGGAAGTAGAGGTAGGGGACTCAAGAGTCATCCTTGGCTATGTAATTTGAGACCAGCCTGAGAGATAAGTGACCCTCTGTAAAATAAAATAAAATGAAATCCAAAGAGAAATCAAATCACATCATAGTTTGGGAATGCTGGATGAAGGCAAGGTGGCAGGTTTCCAATTGCTAGACCTTTAAAGAGCTAGTACAAAAATAAGCTCTGTGGTGAGGGGTGGGGTTCACTTTTCTTGATTGAAACACACCCCTCCACACACCGAGGTAGGGTTTCTCTATGTAGCTTTTGGCTGTCCTAAAACTTGCTCTGTAGACCAGGCTGGCTTTGAACTCACACAGATCCAGCTGCCTCTGCCTCCCAAGTGCTGGGATTAAAGATGTGCGCCACCACCGCCCGGTTTGATTGAAATACCTTTTATTTTCTGTTCCACAGTAGTTTGTGCAATAGTTGTGTTATTAACTATAAGTGAACCTAGTTACAAGTAAGCTTTGTCTCTGGGGACACAGTTGTTGGTCTGTAGAGACCTTTGTGGTGATTTAAGAGGGCAGTGGGGACTGGTGTACCTCCGTGTCCCCGTCTCTGTCCTTTCAGAGACTCTTCAGTGTTGCTCATACCTATTCCCAAATCCTGTCTCATTAGGAAAAGCTGGAGCATCTACGAGAATTGATAAGATTGACTATACTGTGATCTCACATGAAGCCAACATTTTAAAGCTGTGCTGTGGAGGGCAGCTCGGTAAACTAGTGTGTGCTCCTCAGGCACGAGGCCCTGGCTTTGTTCTCCAAAGCCAAAACAAACACATGAGCCGCTTCACGCTAATGATGACCCAGAACCAAATATATAGGAGCATGGTAGAGATGACATTGTAGATTTCATAGAGCAGACACTTCTCTCACACAACTGCAGTTCAGGAAACCACTACACCCACATGAGGGCATATTCCTCTTTCTATTTATTATGAAAGCAAAACTATGTTTTGGGTTATCTTTTTCTAAAAAGCCTATGAATAAAACCTTATTAGCTGTTTACTTACAGCAAATCTCATTCATCATTCAGTATGTAAACGTCATTGAAAATACAGCTACTGCTGCCTCATTCTTGGGAATATTCATTATTACATTGTCCTTAGAGCAACCGGGCCAAAGCAAACATTATTCCCTGGAACCCAGTGAGTTTCCTATCATGTGAGCATCTCTCTCTTTGAGATACTGTTTCTACTGCCCACTACCACTCAGGGTGTGGTGGGGAGGGTGTAATGTACTGAGTACCACACAATAAAATGTGAGAGCTAAAACAGTTTCCTAAATGTCTACAAAAGGAACAGAATACAACCAGAGCAAACAATTCCAGCCAAACAGAAACAGACTTGGGTGGGACCCTGGGTCTCTCAGGCTGCAAAACATCTTGTGCCCTTCAGTAAAGAATGTGACCAAATTGTTACCCTGTGGCAGTTCAGAGATGCTGAGGCCAGGTAAGGATAAAAAGGAAATGAAGGAAATGCTAACTTGACCCTGGAAGGTTTCCTCCCCTTCCCCAGCCTTTATAGAAATTATGCAGCAAGATATTGTTACTTCGTGTTTCTTTGATGAAGTTACTATTGCTAGACACCTTAGGCATTATGGCAACCATGATTGTTTGGGAAAGAGGAGTGTGCTTGGAAGTCCTGGGGTCTGTGTTACTTATATTGAGTTCACCATGACTGAATGTCCCACAGTTGACTGGAGCTTCTTATGTGCAAGACAGCACAGTCTCTTTTGCTTTGTTAGATAATTATCTGTTTTCTACCTTTTCCAAGTCAATGGAGCTGATCTTTCCTTTGCAAAAGAGGTATGGCTCAAGACAAAACACCAAATACAGGTCTCCCAAAAGACAACGATTCTAAGAAGGAGAAAAATATATTCTATTAGGCAGGCTTACCAACATTTAAACATGTGGAATATAGGGAGTCCCTCACATTCATGATCATGATTTAGGATGAAGGAATGAGGCTAAATCAGCCCTTTTATTCTAGTTCTCTTCTCATTCCTTCCTCCCTTTCTCTTCTTAACAGATACACACATAGATTGCTTTCAGGGTTTATTTGGAATTGAGAACTAATATCAAGCAGTTCAGGAAGGATCTACCTACTTTGCACAGGCCTGGCTCATATGAGTTTGTTCAAAAGATAATTGTTAAGCATTGAGTGACTAAAACACAGACGGAAGACATTCATATCAAGGGCCTCTGCTGCCTTTTATAAACTGCGCGAGGCTTAGTTCAAGCATTTACTTGTGTAGGACAGATCTCCTTCTCTGTTAGGAAATGCCAACTACTTGGTTTCAAGGTAAAAACTGATTTTAATTAATTCAGTTATGTAATCTTTATTAAAGCCCTCACCACTCCATTTCTTCCTGTTCTTGAGAACAAACTTGAAACTTTACATATTCGTATAAAGAGTCTTATGTGATGGCTATGGTCTGGAATTTCCTAAAACATTTCTAATTAACAAATAATGAAAAAATTGTTTCTCATAGAAATTATTACAACTATATGGAACACTTCTTGAAAGATGACTAATAAGTAAAACCAAATCCCTCCTGTTTAATAAGTAATATAAAAATTTTAAAACATGCTGTGTTACCAAAAACTGGATCCAGACAGGCCTCTAATTGGTCTTTTGACATGAATTGATGTCAGACAAACCTTTAAAATGTCTCAAAATGGCTCAAGGTAATGGATTAGTGTTTTTAAAGTGAGGTCATGGTAAATAATGCTGTGGGGGAAGGAAAGAGTGGAAGAAATGGCCTTTGATTTTTGCCCCTTAAAGCCGAATCATTTGTGAAAGTCGATGGTTCACCATGGGAAACTTGGCTGAGCCTTCTGTGTGTGCCTGGTGCTATCTGGCCATCCTGTGAGTTTGCCTGTCTGTCCTTTGTTGTCTAGATATAGTTGTTGTTGATGGTTGGTTTGTTTTTTAAAATTCTCCAGACAGCAGGACACTTTATTGGAACTGTTGAAAATTGGAAATTATGGAATTAATTAAATGACAAAGTGGGAAATAACACACAAAAAGTTTTTTTTCAAAACAATATATTTCATTTTATATTTATTCTTATCTTGTGTAGTGCTGGTGACAGAACTCGGGACTTTGTGCATGGCAAACACTCTATCCCTGAGCTATAGTCCCAGTATACATTTATCCTCATGTGACATTCTATAAGCAAGCAATCATTCGTTCACAAATCTCATCAAAGCTCTACTGTAGTGCATCACAACTGATTCTCATTGCTCATTACCCAGCTTTGTTTAAAACGGAGCAAGAACTTAGAGACAGAGACTAATGTGCGTGCAGAGAATTCATTTCTCCTCTTGTCTTGATCTTTCATAGTTTTCTAACCCCCAGCTCACTTAAAGACTTTTCGTTTTCTCCACAATTTTGTTTTGTTCCAAGCTTTCCCAAAATATGCCCGGGATTTTCGTGACAACTGCAAAACGTTTGCTTGTCTCCCTTTTCTGTATTTATCAGTTAATGGGCTCTTACCACCTGCTTTAAGACCGGGACCCCCTCCGCGGAAGGAGGTAACTGACCCGAGCAAGCTGACCTCTGATCTACTTATATGCTGTGCCCCCCCCCCCCGCCAACACGCACACTAACTTTTTTTTAAAAAATGGAAGAAAAATGGTAATCTAAGGGTTGGGACTATAGTTTAGTGTAGAGCACTTGCATATATGAGGCCTAGGGTTCAAAGCCGAGTGCCATGAAACAAGCAAACAAGTAAACAGGTGTAGGGGAGCGTACACAACTCAGCTGGTGGAATCCTGCGCCCCAGCAGGGTTACCATCGCCAGGATTAGCGCATGACTGTGTGGGCGTGCAGGTAAACGAGCTTCTACTTAGGAATGAGAAGTATTGAACAGGGAAGCAAGATTTACTTACAGCACAGTTTAAAGTGACCAGTTAAATGCATTTCTTTTAAGATTTAGTTTTACTTGTAATGCCAGGAATTGAACATAAGGTTTCATGCATACTAAATAAGCCACATCTTCTGAGGCATGATGTGTTTTAAGCTATGTATACAGGAGTTGGGGGAGTACTAATTTTGCCTGTTCCAAACCTTTCCCTGATCTGTGCAGCTTACAGTGACATTTCTCTTTTCATATACTGCTGTTTTAACCCGCGGTCAACGTGAATGATGAGGGACGAGTATCGAGACAAAGGAGAGAGGAACTGTTTCGTGTTCAGTGTTGTTGGACAACCTGATGAATTAGCATTAGTCACGTGTTGAAAGCAGCCTCTGCCATTGGAATGCTGAGATTTGGTGGCACATTGTAGGTACGGGTGTCTGGACAGGGTTTAGAAGGCTGGAGCTGAGGCACAGGTGTTCAGAACAGAGAGCCTCGAAGTCTAACTGGACTTGACTTTGACATTAATGGCTTCAGCTTCTTGGTGTTTCCTGAACGGAATCACACTGCTCAACTTGTGTTCCCGATATCTCCTCTGTCAATGGTCGGCCTGAATTGATTCTTTGGCTTAGGGTGACCTTTCTAGGACCTAATAATGAGAAATCATGGAGATGATCAATGGGATGTGTGATTGCATTGATTCTGCAGGAGCAGAGTGGCTGTGGCCTGGCAGGGTGCTGGTGACATTTAAACATTTGATTGACTTCAACATGTGACAGTTCTATCTCTTGGATTGCCGCATAAACACTTCACCTGAGTACACAAAGTAGGTTAGACCACACATACTGGACACCTTCCTTGAAGTGTTTTAAATGTTAAAAATATAGGGGGTTGCAGGGTGGGAGGCCAGCACTTATAAAATCCCGGAAATCTCCTAGTACTCAACCCTGAACATTAAGTATTTCATCAGAAACCATTCTTTCTGTTTGTTTTCCAGACAGGCTATTACATATCCCAAGCTATCCTAGAACTCAAGAATGTCTGATAATGTCTGATCCTCCTGCTTCTACGTTCCAAGTGCTCTGATATACGGGAATGCCACATTGTGCAGAGCTAATGTTCAGACCCAAGGGCTTCATGTGTTCTAGGGGAACATTCAACCATGCTGCACCCTCAGCTTCAAGGGCCGTTATTATGATAAAATTTTCATTAGCTCAGGTTACTATACAAGTTAACAAATTGAGGAAAGAGATCTTCACTAAATCAGAAAGTAGACAGATTGAGATGCTGAAAACAGTAAAGGGTAGGTAAGTAAGAAGAAATAAATCTTTTAAGTTATGTTAGCAGCTGGGAAAATGTTATGTCATCACAGTTCCTGGTTGTTTTATGAAATAAAGCAAACATATGATTGCAATCTTTCAAATCGGTTTCCCCAAGGTCATCTGAGGGAAGCCCGGTCCTAGGTGGGAGGAAGACAAGGACTTGGTAACAAAGTAGTAACAGGTTTCTGGCAATGCTCTTTTACTGTACGCTTATGAATTAAAGCTTGAACAAATCATTAATGTTGGGAATTCATTAGATCACATGCCTTGTAATGATGCAACACGGGGCTGCCAGAAGCCAAAAAGCAAAATACAAAACCGAAAGCTTCCATTTGTCCCTTGTGGCATGTTCTTGTGTAGCAGGTAGAAATAATTATTTGCTTTCGCAGGTTATCATTGCCACTGTAAAAATCCCTGTCTCCATGTTTGTTGCTGTGTGGTCCGGATGGAGAGGGGCAGGGCTAAGAGTCCATAGAATGAGATGTACGGGACCTGGGTTTGTCATGCTAGGGAACAACATTATTCATAAATTTTAGAGAAGATCCATTTTGTCCTGGTATCTATCATTCACAGTTCTACTGCAGGACAGTTTATCTGAATGTGATGAAGATGTAAAAGAGGCCCAGCTGAAAAATGAGAGTTCCTCTTGCAAAAAATTAATGACATTTATTGAATAATCAATGAGTGTTAATGTTACAAACCTTAATTCCCTTAGTCCTCTGAGTTAGATAATAGTCTTGTGATAAAAATCAATTTCAGGGGGCTGGAGAGATGGCTCAGTGGTTAAGAGCACAGATTATTCTTCTACAGAACCTGGGTTCAATTCCCAGCACCCACATGGCAGCTCACAACTGTCTATAACTCCAGTTCCAGGAGACCTGATACCCATGGGGAAACACCAATGAGCATAAAATAAAAATAAATATTTTATTAAAAATAAATCAATTTCAGGCCAGGTATGCATATCTTTAATTACAGCCCTTGGGAGACAGAGGCAGGTAGGTCTCTGTGGTTAGAGGTCAGCCTGGTCTATGTGGTGAGTTTCAGTGCAGCTGGGGCTACATAAAGAGACTCCATCTCAAAAGAAAAAAAATTAAATTAAAAAAAACATTCAGAAAAGATTATTTCATGACTGCCACATAGTTCGGGAAACAAAGATATGTTAAAAACCCTATTTGTTAATCAACGAAAGACCAGGCAGATGTGCCGAATGGTTCAAAATAGAATCTGAAGAACAAACACACTTGTAAGTCAGAATCTTAAAATGAATGTACAAAGGGAGGCAGCTTATTTTGTGAGCAATGAGGTAAAGGAAGTCAATTAAACTCTTTAACTGGAAAAAAAATCCTATGCATCTACAGGAAAGAGTAATTTTGCATTGATTTCAATTATTTGTAAGCCCTTACAGAATCAGAACCCAGAGTAGTGCATTCTGGCTACTGTGGAATTTTCTCCTAATATACAGTTTCTCATTATATTTCCATATCATGGGCTATGAAATCAATGGCCAGGCAGCACAGGTTTCTGAATGGATTATGTTAATTATCAGGAAAACTCTATGCATTCTGAGAAAGGATGGTAGAGGTAGGGGAAGCGAATGAGATCACCCCGTGGAGGAACTAACAAGTCAGAGGAGAGGAGGACTTTCGCACCCTAGAATGTTTGATCCGTCACTGTCAGACTCTGACAGTGACGGATCAAACCTTTTTTGCTGCACACCATTCTGATGCTGCATCCCTATCCCCTTACGATCCCCTCTCTAACCCTAACCCTAACCCTAACCCTAACCCCCTCCTAGATAGACTGGAGAACAGCTCGGGAGCGGCTTGCCAAGCAAAGAATGAGTCTCTTGGTATGATGCTTGGCATTGCTTCCTTTGTGGCTCTAACCAATGGGGACATATGTTACACACTGTAGTTCCAGCTCAGGATATCATCACTGTGGTAAGAAAAATGGGGCAGGGATGTGGCAGATACCCAGATTTCTGTTGCCTGGAAAGTTATCTCAGGTCTGAGCAGCTGTTTAGATGCTTCTCTGTGGTGGTGTTTTGTTTGTGCTCTAACAAAGTTCGCCTGAAGTTCAGAGGGTAGAGCTATCCACTAGTTAACCAGAGAGGCCAGACAGTGGTGACACACACTTTAATACCAGTCCTTGGGAAAAGGAGGCAGGAAGATCATGAGTTCAAGGCCACCCTGGACTACAGGAGATTGAAATAATCTAAGAGAAACAGTGCCCAGCAATGGTAACTCACAGCCTCAATCCCAATACCTGAGAGACTCAAGCCTTCATTCTCAGCACTAGAGAGGATCAAGTCTTTGATCCCAGCACACGGGAGATTCACGCCTTTAATCGCAGCACTAGGGAGGTCTCCACGTGGAGACAGGATCTTGGCCTTATTCAGTCTGAGGATTCATAGAGACAGATTCTGTAGAGGTAAGAAGTCTCTCTAGTGGCTGTTTCCTTTATTTACTTCTCTGATCTTTCAATATTTACCCTGATATGTGTCTCCAGGCTTTTTATTATTAAGACCAATTAGAATTCGTGCTACAGTTCTCAATCCTGCCACTTGCCAGAACGGGTGGGCCAGGAGTGTACTCAGTGTGATTAGTGAGTCTAAAGAGTGAACACAAAGCAGAAGCTGATGGACACATCACCAGGAAATAATAAAGCCTCTCTTCCCCTCCTTTCCTCTTTCCCTTTCCGTCCCCTTCCCTTTTCTGAGACATGGCCCCATGAATACTAGGCTGGCCTCCAACTTGCTTTGTAGCCAAGAATGCCCTTGAACTCCTAATCTTCCTGTTCTTTTCCTTTGTAAGCTCTGGGCTTGCAGTGTTACTGTGCTCCCTGCTGCCCAGTTTATGCAGTGCTCGAGACGGAAGCCAGGCTTTGTGTGTGCTGGGCAAGCACTCTGTCAACTGCTGAGGCCACCTCGCCACAGCTGTGTTCCAATTCTTGATTTAGGTGGTTATCTTTTTCACTGGACCTTTAGTCTGTTTTCCTCAGAAGCGGAACACAAGAGATGTACACTGACCCCTTCACTATCCTCAGTCTTTCTTCACTGGGGTGTTTTCTGAGCTCAGCATTGACTGTTTGATGCTCTTTCCCTGTTGCTATGGAACGGGAGGTTTTCACATGCCCTTCCCAGGCGAGGTGATGCAGAGTCCAATCTGTAGTAGATTCTGTATGGCGCCAGAAAATGTTAAGCATGGCATCACCAGGCTTCATTGACTGTTTCTTATCTCTTATTAATTTAATATCAACATCTTTGGCATCCTAAGGATTTAATAATAAATGATCAAATAAAGCAATGAGTTAGGGGTTTAAAGGGTTGTCTATGGCCTCAGACCTTGAACGTCATTAACCTTTCTATATCTTCATTTTCCTCATTAGCAAAGCAAGGGTGGTAGCATCTAACCTATACAGTATCTGAGCAATTATTTCCATGAGAGGATGTAGAGTAGAGTAATGTTTCAAATATAAGAAGTGATGTTGATGAGCTGGAGAGATGGTTCAGTGGTTAAGAGCTCCAGCTTCTCTTCCAGAGGTCCTAAGTTCAATTCCCAGCAACCACATGGTGGCTCACAACCATCTAGAATGAGATCTGGTGCCCTCTTCTGGCCTGCAGACAACCATGCAGACAAAGCACTCGTTCACATAAATAAAGAAATCTTAAAAGAAAAAGAAGTGATATTGCTAACAGACATACAGATTCAGACAATGTCTAGAACAAGCAGAGAGCCAGAGTAAAGCTAAGGGAGTCTGGATATTAGCTAGAACAATCCTTCACCAAACCCTGTACCCTACTGTGTTTGTTTGGATTCTATTACCAGGGACCTAATAATGATGAGGTAATAACAATGATAGTAACCATATTCATCATCACTATCTAGTTTAGAGTCTCAAGAAAAAAAAAAGACTTGTTTTTTGATTAGTATTCTTGTAGTATTCTCTACAACAGTGGTTCTCAACCTGTGGGCCATGACCCCTTTGGGGATGACATATTAGATATCTATCCCACACATCATTGTATTTACATTACAATTCATTACACTAGCAATATTACAGCTGTGAAGTAGCAATGGAGTACTTTTACAGCTGGGGGTCCCCACAACATGCGGAACTGTATTAAAGGGTCGCAGCATTAGAAAGATAGAGAACTACGCTGAAGGACGAGGCTTCAGCTCTGATCATTTCAAAGCCACTATCAGCACTGCTCGCACCCTTACTCCTTTGCCTTTCTTTTCTAGACTTGTTTTCCTTTGTGTTGTCTCTATTCACAAGCACGTTTCTTAGACCACAGAGCAAAATGGTTGCTAAGCACTTTGGTCTTACGTGGAACTTAGAGGCTTTTCTTTTTTTAAATTATGCCTCTGAAAGTTTAGGGAATCAATATAATTGGTTCTCCTGGGCTGCTGAGGCCATTGTTTGATTGTCTCCCACCTCTTGGCACTAGTTTTGGAGTCCGCCTGATAGATGCCAAGTGGATTAAGACAGAGAAGAAATAGATCTAAAAAGAAAACAGGATGCACTCTTTAAAAGGACAACTAATGTTTGTACTGAAGAATTAGAAATGTTTTGGAGGTATCTGTGATGGAAAGAAGCTTAATGATTATTATTGACCAAGCTATGGCTATCGACACTGTACACAAGAAGGTTGTCAGTTAAAATGTCGTTGCTGCTATAGAGACATCAGAGAGACCAAAGTCTTTTTTTTTTTTTTTTCTTTTCGAGACAGGGTTTCTCTGTGGCTTTGGAGCCTGTCCTGGAACTAGCTCTTGTAGACCAGGCTGGCCTCAAACTCACAGAGATCCGCCTGCCTCTGCCTCCCGAGTACTGGGATTAAAGGCGTGAGCCACCACCACCCGGTGAGACCAAAGTCTTAAAGAAAACATTACTGGGAATTTTAACAGTGGTTCCATTGGAAATACCTCTTGAAGGAAGTATTAAATAAATATTTGTTTAGTTTGTTTTAAAAGTTTATCTGTCTAAGAGGACGTCCCCAGAAGACAGTATATATTACTTTATCGTTTACCAATCTGACCATGATAATCTCATAAATGGAACTTGAGCTACAAAAAATATGGACTCAGATTTCATTTGAGAGAGACTTTCATGATGCTATCTGATTTATTTATCTATTCAATGATTTATGGAGATCTATGTACAAAGCTATGTATATTCTAGAGAAAGTAATTCAGCCTTGGTTATTCTGTATTAATGTGTTTTTCCAATTTAAAAAATAACATGATAGGCATGATGCCAGTCATTCACTGTTGAAGTTGAGTGGAAAGGTGCTCAATCTCATTAGTAACAGAGAACGATCTATTAAATAGAATTTCTTTGCAACTCATCAAATTGATAAAAGTAAATTTTTTATAGTATCAAGGAAGGTATTAGTTAGTAAGAATTATGTACCCACCATAGAGGGAGACTTCAAAATCAGCTGAAACATAAAATATACCCAATAACCCCCTGCAAGAATGCTTATGATGATGTCTGTTCTAAGGAAAAAGATGAATATAACATAACTTACAAATAGCCATCAAGAGAAGAACTGTCAAACTGGCTCCAAACATGTGCATTTAGGAATGTTAGTCAGAAAAAGAAATCCTGTATGAATATACATTTAGGCAAGTGCATGCAAGCATTTTGAGAAGAATAGAACATAGCCTAATTTAAAATGAACTCATGTGTAATTGTATCAATGTACAAAATATGCCTGTAAATACATAGAAATAATTCAACCTGAGAGAGTGATACACTCCCCCTCAACCCCGGAGAGGATGTAGGAAATGAAGTGGCTGATAGGATGGGGGCTGCTAGGCAGCCTGGTAATTAAGCTACATTGCTTGATAATGTTCACAATAATATTCCCATCTATTACTCACTTAATTAAAATTCGATTGTTACTTAATTTAGAATTAATCTTATAGCTATGAGTATAACATATTGAACTCCCACAATAATTTATTATTAGCTCTATCTATACAATGGACTTTATTTTAATATGCTTTTGTTCTCTCTACATGTAGTTAAATATGAAATAAATTTTATATTATTATAAGACTACTTAAAAATAAAGGAATGAAATAGATTTGAAAAATCTGTACTTTCTTACATGATAGCCCATGTAACTTTTAAATTTAGACAGACAAACTATTACTTTTTGATGCACATGCCACATTGAAATGCTCAGTGGTCACACGTGACTGTGGGTTGCCATGCTGGGCTTCCACATTTATAGAATCCCATCATCTCAGAGAGGGCACCTGGACAGTGCTGGTCAAAGTTTCATTTTTCAGATTCTTTCCTGTCTTTTGAAACTGTGGCTTGCTCTTGAAAGGAAGATAAAAACTATACATTTTCATCTGTCAACATTTGACACATTTTAACTGTCATCGGTCAGCATTTGACACATCTGAACTTAAGTGATGTCTAAGTAAAATTTCCCCCAAACCTTGAAGAATGTAATATTTTCAAGCCTTCAGATCTCCGGCATTGAGTCAAACCTTTTTGAAAGTTGTCCTAGATTCCTATCTGGCATAACTCTGAAGTATGAGTTGTGAGAGAGGAGACCTCATGTTGAATCCCGCACTGCACTGTCAGAGAGCCAACTTTTCTGAAACTTTTGCAAGCTACAAACCCACTCTGTCCCTGTAGAAGGAGCTTGCAGTCTTTGATCCCGTGGCTTCCAATTCTGAGCACGAGGACTCCCACCGCCCAAATGGTCTCGCGTTGACATTGGACGGTCTGTGAATTTTATTATGCACTTTCTAGGAGATGATGTCTTTTCTGGGTTGTCATTCTCTTGGGCTCAGGATGAAGATGCCTGGACCAACGTTTCTGACTCCAGAGGATCTGCAGGATAACGAGTGTAACTGTGTCAGGTATGAGCTTATCAAGAAAACAGAGCCGTATAGTGGTGGCACATGCCTTTAATCCCCACTCTTAGGAGGCAGAGGGAGGTCAATGTTAGTGAGTTCGAGCCTAGCCTGGTCAAGAAAGTGAATTCCAGAACAGCCAGTACTGTTACACAGAAAAAACCCTGCCTGGAAAACAAAACAAAACAAACAAAGAAAGAAAAAAGGAGAAAGAAAACAGAGACAGCTTCCTATTCGCAGAGCAACAGCTCCAACACAACGAAGAGACAGACACAATCCACACCGCCGCAAAGACAGGGAATGGCAGGTGTGTGTGGTTTTCACGAAAGCCACATCCAAAGGTCTTGGTGATTTTAACCACCCAAAGTTTCTAGAAGACATCATTCTGAATCATGTCTTTGCCCACATGCCCATGCCTGCCTAGAAATAGGATTTAGAAGGAGGACTTCTCCCTTCCTTCCTATCCTTCTAAGTTGTGCCTGACACTGATGGAATCTAGCTTTAGTCCTGCTGCAGGGGAACCCCGGGAGAGGTTTACATCCTTCTGCAGGTGGCCCAGAGTTGAGGATGCAGGGAGGACTTGGAAGCACAACATCCAGCGGGCTATACTGTCTCTCAGCCTTTGAGTGGGACCCTGTGCAACTCCTAATGTGCAATGGTTAATACATGAAATTAGGATGACAGAGGACGGCAGAGGCTCTCAAAGTCACTGCATTTGGTTGGTCCCAAACTGGCTATCTATCAGCGTCACCGAGAAGTGTTCTAGAAGGGCAAGTTCCGGAGTACTACTCTGGAGCCACTGAATCAGAATGCTGGTGCCAGAAGAGGGACGGCTGAAGTATGTGGCATTCTGCTATGATGCCAACTCTGAGTCAACGCTTCCCTCCTGGGCTTCTGGAAGGCTGTACCCAATCTGTTTCATAATGGGAACCCATTCTCTGCTATATCTGCAGATTCACATTGTAGAACGAGGAAGCATGGTGAATGCTAGTCAGAGCTGTGTGCTTGGGGAGTGCAGGAGCTGCAATTCACGAGGTCAGTCTATCAGCCTCCACTTAGTCTATGACACTGGAAAGGTACTCCCAGGAGCAAAATGTTGATAAAACCCCATGTATTGTTCAAGTTCCATTATTTTCCAGGGAGAATGAAATTGAAATGAAATGTATTGAAACTACTTATATATTAATAAATAGGCTTCTTCGCCATTGTCAAAAGGCCCACTGTAAATAACTATTACTGCCGACATTGCAAACAAAAGACACAAACACATCGCACTGATCGTACTATTTTTATTATGAAAAAATTATATTACACTCAGGCCAATTCTAAGCACAATGTGACACGTATGAGGGACATTTGGGGGCATTAGGCGTGAGTGAGAAGGTGCCAACAATAGCACTGCAGCCAGCATGTTAAAAAATCCCTTTGTGTATTTATGAGGGTAATTTCATAGCCTCTGGGGGCATGAAATATAGACTGGATTCCAGTTTTCGCAAGGACTCTGGTTCATTTGTAGGAAGACTAAAATGTCTGATTTTGAAAATACCACATTTCCTTGTAGTTGAAGGGGAAAGAATGACCTCTTATAGAGAGCGACAGATTAGTCTCTGTCCTGTGTCATTTGCAGAGTAGATGGGTATGCAGGGTGGGATACCTGACACTTTCTCCCCATGCTAAGGTTGTAAACCTGCATTTCTACGCACAGAATGGAGCGATGCAGAAGCTGTTCAGCCAGGTAGGCTCTGAAGTCAGGCTTTTTGGAGCAAAAAGCCCGATGAGTGATGATATTTCCAGTGGATGAAATTTCCTTTTATGAATCTGCATTGAAAATGGAGAATCGGTGACTTTTTTTTTAAATCCATGGAAATTGGCTTGTTTTTAAGCATGGGCTTTGGGCCATTGGACTTTGAGGGTTTAAAACATTCATTTCCTCTGGTGTCAAATATAAGAACATTCTAGACAGTGATGTAAACACGGGTGTGTGAAGGGAAGGACTCTGAACTCTTCACACCAGAAAGAGATCCTAGGTCTGACTGGTGTGGAGCCACATGGAACCTAGGAAGGAAGAAAAACACCGGGAGATTAATGAAACTGGGAAACTTGTCTGACTTCAGGTTCAGATTTCCATATCTAAATCCGCCAACTATCAAGGGTGGTCATTGTGGAGGGAAAAGGAAATCTTTGCATACCTTGTCAGCAAAAACAAGCGAAGCAGCCCGGGCACCCTTCTTGATCAGTGCAATCATACAGCAGGATTGTTTTAATATTTTGATTTTGCAGGCAGAAGGAAATGAACTATTAGCATATTTTTATAATAAAAATAGTACAATCAGTGTAATATATGCTTTGTGTGTCTTGTATTTGTAATACCAATATTTATATACAACAGGTCTTTTAACAGCAGAGAAAATATATTAATATGTAAATGGTTGCAAAGTATTTCATTAGTTTTGAAATGGTTCTCTTTTTTTTTCTCTTTATTTAGTCATCTCTCATACACTACATTGTGGAAGTTTTATTTTTATTTATTTTTTATTTTTTTGGTTTTTCGAGACAGGGTTTCTCTGTAGCTTTTGGAGTCAGTCCTGGAACTAGCTCTTGTAGACCAGGCTGGTCTTGAACTCACTGAGATCCGCCTGCCTCTGCCTCCCGAGTGCTGGGATTAAAGGCGTGCGCCACCACCGCCCGGCATGGAAGTTTTATTTAAGACACACAAGTTTAATAGGGGGCCAAAATACACACAGATTACTATACCAGAAAGAGCTCCTCCAAAGAAGCAGGCAGGTTGGTGATCCGCGCAGAGAGAGCGCTTTCCACGTGGGCCTATCATTTTATACCTCTTGGGACCTGGTGGTCCAGCCCCATTAATTAATTAAGAACTAATTAGGGGGCGGAATAATTAGCTAATGGCGGGGCGTGGCTATAAGCTGAAATGGCCAAGACCACTCCCCTTCACTACATCCCGACCACAGCCTCCCCTCCTACTGCCTTTCCTAGTCCCCCATATCTGCCCTCTCCCCCAGATCCACTGCTCCTCCATTTCCCTTCAGAAAAGAGCAGGTCTCCCAGTGATGTCAACCACAAATGACAACCACGCATAACAAGGTGCGATAAGACACAAACCCTTATAACAAGGCTGGGCAAGCCAATACAGTAGGTGGAAAAGATCCTGAGGACAGGTAAAAGACAGACTACACCCACTGTTAGGAGTCCCACAAAAACCCCAGGTTAAACAACCACAGCATGTATTTACAGAGGACCTAATGTAGACCCATGCAGGCTGTCGGATTGCCACTTAAGTCTCTGTGAGCCTCCATGAGCCCTGCTTAGTTGACTGTACGGGCTGTATTCTCCTGGTATCCTCAATCCCTCTGACTCCTACGATCTTTCCTCCCCATCTTCTACACGTTTCTCCAAGCTCTGCCTAATTTAACTGCCTGATTCTGCTCTTATCAGTTGATGGATGAGGCCTCTCTGATGGGCTAGACACAGACCTATGAGTATAGCAAGATATCATTAGAAATCATTTCATTGACGTTTTTTGGGGGGCAGTCATGTGTGGTTGCATCCTAGGTCTCTGGACAATCAATCCTCTTTCTGGTTCTTGGTCATCCAGGCAGCGTTAGGCTAGGCTCTCTCTTGAGGCATGGGCCTCAGGTTAGACCAGTCATGGGTTGACTGCTTCCACAAGTTCTGCACCCACCATTACTTCAGTCTATCTTGCAGGCAGGACAAACTGCAGGTAAAAGGTTTTTTGGCTGGGCTGGTGTCCCAGTTCCACCACTGGGAGCCTTGCCTGGCTACAGGAGTGGTCAGTTCAGGTTCTCTATCCTCCATTACTAGGAGTCCTTGCTAGGGTCACCCTCATAGATTCCAGGAAGTTTCTCCTGTTCTACATTTCCACCTCACCCCCTAAAGCCCCCCCATTCCAGTCACCTCTCCCTGTACTCCTCCCTCCATTCCCCTACCTCCACCTGACACCTCCTGTTCCCATGCCCACTCACCCCCAGTCCACCTATAAAATCTATTGTAGGGCCAGGCGGTGGTGGCGCACGCCTTTAATCCCAGCACTCGGGAGGCAGAGGCAGGCGGATCTTTGTGAGTTCGAGGCCAGCCTGGTCTACAAGAGCTAGGTCCAGGACAGGGTCCAAAGCCACAGAGAAACCCTGTCTCGAAAAACCAAAATAAATAAATAAATAAATAAATAAATAAATAAATAAATAAAATCTATTGTAGTTCACCTTCCCAGGGAGATCCATACGTCACCTTTGAGCACTCCTTGTTACTTTACCTCTCTGAGTCTGTGGACTCTAGTGTGATTATCTTTTACTTTACAGCTAATATCCACTTCTAAGTGGATACATACCATGTTTGTCTTTCTGGATCTGGGTTGCCTCACTCAGGATGATTTTTTTCTAGTTACATTCATTTGCTACAAATTGAAATGGTTCTTGATTTGAGAGATAATAACAAACCTTGGAAATCTAATAAATTCCATGCCATTTTATTCACAAAATAGATATATGTTTTTAAAATTTCACATCTAATTCAGGAAGTCCTATGGGGGAATATTAGTTTAAGATGTGTTACACTCATTTATGCTGTGTTACATCTGTTTATTTGTTTAATGATGCAAAAATATGTTGTATTCTTTATGTTGCATTTGTTTAACTCTGCGAAGCTGTGTTGCTTTGCCTGCCAAAAACACCTGATTGGTCTAATAAAGAGCTGAACAGTCAATAGCTAGGCAGGAAAGAGAAATAGGTGGAGCAGCCAGGCAGAGAGAATAAATAAGAGAAGAAATCTAGGGGAGAAGGAAGAGTGAGAAAAGGAGAAGAGGAGGACGTCAGGGGCCTGCCACCTAGCTGGACCAGACTCGGAGTAAGAAGGAAAGAAAGATACATAGAATAAAGAAAGGTAAAAAGCCCAGAGATAAAAACATAGTTAAAGAGAAATGGGATAATTTAAATTAGAAAAGCTGGCTAGAAACAAGCCAAGCTAAGACCAGGGCATTCATAAATAAGAATAAGTCTCCAGGTATTTATTTGGGAGCTGGGTGGTGAGCCCCCAAAGAGTGAAAAAAAACCCTACAAAGTCTACATAGGGTTGCCTTTGTAAATGGCTGACAAGTAAACAGCCCTAGATGTTACAGTAAAGTATAATACAATGTTCAATATTATCTAGCCAGGAAGTAGAATTACTCCTTTATTAAATATGATCAAAGAAATGCTTCTAAATTTACATAGGAACAAAATACTTGTTCTTACAAAGTCTTATTCCTTTTCTATATATTTTAAAGAGGAATAAAAATTCTTCTTTTATTTTTATTTTTAATTATGTATATGTTATGTGAGTCCATGTGGGAATATGTGAGCATGAATGTAGGTGTCTGTAAAATCTCAAAGAAGGTATCAGATCCACTGGAGCTAGAGGACCAAGTAGTTGTGAGCAGCCCCATGGTTCTGGGAATTGAACTGGGGTCCTTCGTCAGAGCAGTATATGATGCTAACTTCAAAGCCTTCTCTCCAGTGCCCCCTCTTCTATTTTTAAGAGCACAACATTCATTTGTATTTAAGGTGAAAAGTGCTGTGAAAATAGCTCTTTGGCTTCAGGCTTTGGAAGGTCTGAAGTTGCATCTGGACCCCATTGGATCCTTGACTGTAGACCCTCAGTGGTGGACACCAAGAGCTGGTGAACCTGAAAACTGTGGCCAGGAAGGAGACTGAATTGCAAACTTCTAGGGTCAAGCTTTCAGACGGACTGACTTTATAGGTCTAGTATGGCTTCAGCAACCTGCATAACCAGTGTTCCTGGCCCTTCTGTTTTGTTTTTTGAGACAAGGTCTTTCTACACAGCCCTCGCTGTCCTAGAACTCACTGTGCAGGCCAGGCTGGCCTTGAACTCACAGAGATCCCCCTGCCTCTGCAGGGATTAAAGATGTGCAGCGCTGTACCCGGTTTACTCCTGGCCGTTCTTAGAGTCACTTTTCAACAAATATGGGTAGGAAGCTGGTGAGGCTCTTTGTCCATGTTTCACTTCTATATTATTTTAGGTCATTTCATTTGCTTCTAGCAGTCTATCCCTTTCTCATGCTATTGTCTGTCTTTTGTGCTAGGGTTAGAATGCAGGGCCTCCCACATACCAGGCAACCTCTTTTCTACTGAGTTAAAACTTTAGCCTTCTCTATTTCTTCCCTCTTCTATTGCGTCTAAAGTTTTGCAAAAGACTAATGATTCCCAGTTTGCTATTTCTTTTTTGATAAAATCTTTATTATTTATAATTTTGTATTAGATTTATTTCTTTTATTTTATGTGTGAGCGTTTTTCCTACATGTATGTCTGTGCTAGTACCATGTGCATTCTCGGTGCCCGTGAAGGTTGGAAAAGAAACTGAAGAAACATGTGAATGGTTGTGAACCAGTACACAGATACTGGGAATCGAACCCAGGTCCTCTGGAAGAACAGCCAGTGCTCTTAACTGCTGAGCCATCTCTCCACCTGCAGCCCTCATGCTCTATGTCTATTAATAAATTTCTTCTTGCTCTATGTTGCTCCAATCCACCCACTATGATTTCACCTACCTGCTCCGGGTTTACTCTAAATGATACTGGCTGCATTCTTCCTCTTTGCTGATGTTTCCTTACCTTAAAGCACAGAAGGAGGGAACGGTCCACACTCCCCTTTCTTTAAATATGACAAAAGGTAAGCTCGGTTTTGTTTTCACTTCAAGGCTCACTTATTTGTCTTCCTTCTGCTCTCTATTACTAATTTATGTAGCCCTCGCTCAGGCCCTGTTGAACAAAGGAGTCAGGTAAGGGAGAATCAAGATGCCCAGACATGGCACTCAGGGTCTGCCATCGACCGCTAAGATTGTTTCCAGAGAAGATTGTTAAAGTCAGCAGCCTTCACTCTTTTGTTATCAGAGACAAAGAAAAAGAAAGAAGATTAGGATCTCTAGAAAGCTCTGAAATTTTCTTCTCAGAAATCAGATCACTATTTAGGAAAAAAAAGATTGACTTGTCTACAATTAAAATACAAATTTTCTTAATATTTGCACAAAATGGAGTGTCTATATGTGTGCATCAGACTAGAAACTGACAAAATATTTTTAGCGTTTTTGAATACATGCTAAATACCAGCTAATATTTTCATATTTGCTGTCACGGGCAACATGCTGGCCTATACGACAGTAAAGGAGATATAGAAAGAAAGATAAATGTGGAATGTGCTTGCACACACTCCTTCTGCTCTCTGTAGTTCCTAGCTGGGCTGGGCTCTGAGAGCCCCGTGGTTCAGAGTGAGCTGTGGAGTCAGCTGGAGCAGAGTTCAAATGCTGTGCCGTCTGAGACCTGGAAAGTTACCCAACCGTGCCGCATCTCAGTTGGTGTTTTCTTTCCCCCTTTACTCTAGATAACGAAGATAATGATAGCAATCTGGCATAGGCTGCCTTTGATGACTCAGTGAGCTGTCCTGGCAAACAGCGATAGTAGATAACTAACTACTGGTTTTTTGTTTTGTTTTGTTTTTTTTTTTTGAACACAGATGTTAGTTCCCAGAAAATCTGATAAGAAAGGGCTACTAGGTAAGTATGAATTACCAAATTTAAAATTACGTTTGTCATTTTTAAGAAAGAGGAGATGTGACTATGTCTCATAAAATAAATTTAAAAGACAAAAAATTATAATCAAGTTTTTTTTTTTTTTTTTTGAGACAGGATCTCAGTAAGTAGCCTTAGCTGTTCTGGAACTCACTATTTACCCTAGGCTGGCAGCCTTGAACTCACAGAGATCCATTTGCCTCTGACTTCCAAGTGCTAGGATTAAAGGTATACACCACTAAATCTGGAAAAATGTTATTTATATTTTACAGAATTCCTAATAAAAATGATCAAACAATTCTACTTAATTTTTTTTTAAATTCCCACCTCTTCCCTTTTATTAACCAACCTGAAAATGTTTCCACTTTATTGTTCAGTAACTACAGTTTGAATTTAGCTTCCGTCAAAGCACATGACTCTCAGTGGAAAATACACAGCCTGTGAAGCTGCTACTTGCCACGTGCTCTTGGAAAGCCATTCAAACTCCTGAGCACCACGGCTTCTATAGAGCAGGACTAAAATACCATGTTGTGAAGTTGGTTGCAAAGACTGATGCCCAGAATTTAGAACAAGCTCTTGCTGGCACCTTCTGCGATATATTGAAACATGTTTTTGAAAACTCTAAATCATGTATCTATGTATACATACACATATACGTACACACATGTGTATACGTGTATATAAACACTGTTTAGAAGGAGTTCCCAGACTTGAGCAGGTACTTAATCAGACATGCAGTGTAGATGGTACCTAGACTTAGGAGGAGATGGCCGGCCAATATCATTAGCTATTGGACAAACATTGAAATTCTGGCACGTGTTTACAATAACCAAGATTTAAAAAAAAATCCTCAGTGCCAAGCCCTGGTAAAGGGACAGAGTAGCTGGCATACATAGTGATGTGGCCACTGTAGAACACTGACAACTTTTATTTTTAATAAAGTTAAACATTTCCTTCATGTGGCCCAGACCTTCCTTTCATAGATGATTTCCCAGGTAAACTGAAAAGTAAGGTCTGTCAAAAGAGCCGGTATGTGAATGTGTGTAAAAGTTCTGCTCATTTCTACCACACCTAGAAAGACTCCCAGCATCCTTGAGGGTGCAAACGCATGCCGCATGTGGCTGTCTTGTGGGTAAACAAAACGTCTCAGGAATAAAGGCAAAGAGACTGTGCTTAGAGTGACTCAGGAAAAGTTCTGAGACATCTGGTGAAGAAACATTACTTTAATATTGCATGTTGTATAATTCCATTTATGAGTTGTTCTAAGAAAGACTACAGCATAGTGGCGGGGTGGGAATTAGTGGGTGCTGGGGATAAAGCTCCTGGGGATGAGAGGGCATAAGTTAGCATGAAAGGGCAGATGAATTTCTAGGCTGTGCAGCTGATCTGTTTCTTACAGACATTGTCTTTCTCTCCTTAAAAATGAAACCACAAGCCTTTAATGGCAGCCCACACCTTTAATCCTAGAACTCAGGAATCAGAGGCAGGTGGATCTCTGTGAGTTCAAGGCTAGCAAGCTCTAGAACAGCCAGGGCTACACAGACAAACCCTATCCCCCTGCCACCACCACCACCTGCCAAAATAAATAAATAAATAAAGATTCAGTACAAGTTAAGGCAGCCTTGATGACAAAGCCTTAATCAAGGGCTGTGGTGGCCGGACATAGTTTTCTTATCTTCCAAAAATTAGATAAGACAAAGAAAGACTAAGCACAGCCCTGAGGAAACCAGCTCTTATCTGTCAGGACGGTGCCTTCTGTCCTCCATAATTACAAGTTAGGCCTGCATAACTCCAGGCCTCGGGTCAAATCCTGCATGCCACGTGTTCTGAGATGACTCATCAACTTTCTCTCCCCCCCCCCCCGAACATCAAATGCTAGACAAAAATCAAAGCACAAATATTTCATGATGCACGCAACAAAGATATGACCTTCAAAATCTGAGCATCCATATATGAACTTCTGTGGACACGTGGTTGAGCACATTCAGTAATGCGCCTTCTGCTGCGTTTGAGGTATTATGGTAGAGTCATTGTGACAAACTGGCGGCCACAAAGGCCTGAAATCTTTGCTATAATTCTCTTCCAGTATCCTGCTACTTTTATTTAAAACAGAAACCTTCAGTAGATGAAGCTCATCCGTGCTTTGGCTCAAAGAATAACTTAAAAAAATAATGGGACTGGATAGACGGCTCAGAGTTTAAGAGCACGGGTCCTCTGCATGAACAGCAATGCTTTTAACCTGAGCCACCTAAGAGCATTTGCTGCTTGTGCAGATGACCTGTGCTCCCTACCCATCATCTACCTGGCAGCTCATAACCAAGAGACCCAATTTTCTAACCTGGCCACCTCAGACACACTTATGTATGTTCGAGCAAAAAAAAAAAAATTTACACATAAAAGAAAAATTTAAAACACTCTTACTTTTTTTTTTTTAAATTACTGTACTGGCTAGTTTTATGTCAGCTTGACACCAGCTAGAGTCTTGTGAGAGGAGGGAACCTCTATTGAGAAAATGCCTTCATAAGATGTGGCTGTAGTTTATTTCCTAATATCTTGAGAAATTGTCATACTGATTTCCAAAGCAATTGTACAAGTTTGCACTCCTACCAGTAATGGAGGAGTGTTCCCCTTGCCCTACAACCTCTCCAGAGTAAGTTGTCATCAGTATTTTTGATCTTGTCCATTCTGATGGGTGTAAGATGGAATCTCAGGGTTATTTTGATTTGCATTTCTCTGATGGCTAAGGATGTTGAACATTTCCTTAAGTGTCTTTCAGTCCTTTGAGATTCATCTGTTGAGAGTTCTCTGTTTAAGTCTGTACCCCATTTTTTTAATTGGGTATTTGTTCTTTTGATGTCAAATTTCTAGAGTTTTTTGTATATTTTGGAAATCAGTCCTCTGTCTGATGTGGGGTTGACCCAGCAATACCGCTGTTGGGCATATACCCAAAAGATGCTCAATCATACCACAAAGGCATAAGCTCAACTGTGTTCATTACAGCATTATTTGTAAAAGCCAGAACCTCAACTGAAGAATGGGTAAAGAAAATGTGGTACATTTACAAAATAGAGTACTACACAGTGGTAAAAAATAATGACTTCTTGAAATTTGTAGGCAAATGGATGGATCTAGAAAAAAACCATACTGAGTGAGGTAACCCAGACCCAGAGAGACAAATATGACATGTATTCACTCATAAGTGGCTTTTGTACATAAAGTAAAGAAAAACCAGAGAAACTAGACAACAAAGAGAGACATAAATGATCTACATAGAAAGGTGAAAATGACAACATCTCCTGAGTAAATTGGAAGTGTTCGGGGTTATGGGAGAGAGTAGAAGGGGAGGAAGAGAGGAGAGTGGAGCAAATTGTATATATACTCATTAAATTTAATTAGCTCATTATAAACAAAAAAAAACCGTAAAAAGGAAAAGAATAAATATAACTGTGAAACAGCAAACCTAAAGCCCAGGATGTGAACCAACAAACTAGAAATAATCTTCTACAGTCTCAACAACTAACAGCAACGATCCACACATATTTCAGTAGTCCATAAGATAGAAGGAAGGGAATCTTTCAAACTCTTTTGATAAAAGAAGTATTACCCTAATTTTCAAACCATATGAGACATTTTCAAAAGATCCTAGTATCAGGCAATATCCTTGACTGACAGATTGGAAAATCTTGAAAGAAAATAATAGACAGCTCATATAAACTCAAAATCATATTAATAAGACCATACTTCTTGCTCATGATGGCTTTAACCAGGAACACTAAAGATTCGTCCACAGGCACCAATTGTCAAAGAGCATAGCGTACGAAGTCCTATAATCAGACATCAGCGGAAGGAAATGCCTTTTTCAGGAAAAAGCTTGGAACTAGAGAAAGTTCCTACAAACGTGCCAGTTCCACAGACACCAGGGTCACCTTTTGCTTCCCACAGATTATGAGAAGACAGGAGGGATAGCCTTTGTCAAATTTAGTGGTTGGGGAAGTGAATAAAAATATCAAAGATGGGGCTGTAGGCATGCCTGTCTGCCATTTCTTAATTAGTCATTGATGGGGAGGGCTCAGTCTTTTGGGAATGCCGCCACCCCCAGGCTGGTGGTCCTGGGCTCTATAAGGAAACAGGCTGAGCAAAGTCACTGAAGCAAGCCAGTAAGCGGCACTCTCGATGGTTTCTTCAGCAGCTCCTGCCTCCAGGGTCCTGCTTTGCTTGAGTTCCTGCCCGGATTTCCCTCTGTAAAGAACTGTTACCTGCAAGTGTAAGCCAAATAAATGCTTTCATCCCCAAGTTTTTGGCCAAGGTGTTTCATCGCAGCAACAGAAACCCTAACTTGGACAATCACATTTATTTATTATTTAGTGTGCATGTAGGTAGTAACGCCTGTGGGAGATGCTTCTTTGCTCCCCTCATGTGAGACTCTGTCACCAGACTAGGCAGCAGGTACCTTTAACTTGCTGAGTCACTCCGCAAATCACTACATCAATAACTTTTGACACTTTTTTTCTTTTCTTTGCTTTCTTTCTTTTTTTTTTGAAAATAGCTTTTTTTTTTTTTTTTTTTTTAATCCTCCCTTCCCATCATATATCTGCCTGCCAGTCCAGGATCCTGGTTCCAATAATTAATCAAAGGAAAAACAGTTTCAAAGACATCCATCCACTCAATGACATCCAAATGTGGGGACTCCAGCATGTGTGCCGTCTGTGGACTTCTGGGGGCATCTGTGTGTTAGGGGTTAATTGTAGCAATCTATTTCTGTGTGATGCGTTATCAGAGTTATCAGAGGTAAACACTGAAGAATCTGATTTACTTGTTCATAAGTGCACCATAAAGTCCTCAGTTAAATCACATTTTATGACTGCGGTCGCCACGTTTTTTAAATATAGCCCTTTTGCTTACTTCAGAGTTGTAAAGGCTGACTTCCATGTGCTGCGTGGCAGTGAGGAATTTATAACGTCTGTTAAGTGAACAATATTTACAAAGTGCTATCAAGCGAGTTAAAGTAATATTTCAGGGTGTCTTTACGACAGTGGAGACGGCTAGGGAAAATACACTCACTGCTTTTGGCTTTACTCGATGACATTATAGTTCTATGACCTGCAAATCTGAAACTATCTTACCACCAGCCTGCCTCCATTTACTTCCTTGCACTGTTTCCTAAGGCTATTTTGGATGTCTTCATTAAAAGGAAGAAAATGCGGTCTTAAAAATTTTCTTTTTTTCAAGTGCAGCTTAAATGGTGCTATTCCTTATGGAAGGTTACTTACTTGTCAATCACATGTGACAGGCTGAATTGTGCTGTGATAAATGTCCACAATGGAAGAGACCACGGGATAAGAACATGTTCATTAATAGTGGTTCGCTTATAATAACGGAGAGAAAATAGATTACAAAATTATTAAAGTATCATTTATGATTTATAGTTTCCCAAGCATGTATATATACATACTTAAACATATTTAATACATATGTATTATCTCCACTGATTAAAAAAAAGCACAATGAAAAAGGACAATATGAAGCTGCATGATGGCCATCTTTAATGCCAGCTCTACAGAGACTTCTGTAGAGTCACACTTCTTCGAGTGTGTTTGAGGCTAGCCTGCACTACGTGTGACTTGGTTCTCAGCACCCACATGCTAGCTTAGAACCATAACCATAACTGGAGCTTATAACCTCCAGTTCCAGGGGATCTGATGCCCTTTTTCTAGCCTCCAGATGCCAGACACCTTCTAGACACCA